>CAJGYO010000733.1:0-117062 GCA_904845875.1 Miscanthus lutarioriparius
CCATAGACTCATGCAATTTCTTCCAAAAAGTGTGATGTGGCCGGGTACCTCTATCTAACACAATCTTCTTAGGAACTCCAGCCTGCAAACATACTATCAAATTTGCATGTATGTAGTTCTAACTTTGCTTTTGCTGTCGTAGTCTTGGCGGTATGGAAATGAGCAACCTTAGTCAACCCGATCTACTATTACCCAAATTGAGTCATAACCACTTTGAGTGCATGGTAATCCAACGTGGAAATCCATACCAACTTCTTCCCACTTCCCACTCGGAGTATCTTCATAGGTTGAAGTAAACCTCGGCCTTTGATGTTACTTGCCTTGACTTCGTTGACATGTGTCACATAATTGCTACATACTACGAGTACTTCTCCTTGAGATCAAGATACATCTTGGTACTACCTGCATGGATAGAGTATGCTTCCAGGTCATGAGCTTCTCTTAGAATCATCTCTCGAATGGACTTTATCTACGGCACATAATCTTTTTTTGAACCACACATTTCCGATCATCCAATCAAAAACTTTGGTGCTTTGCCAATTGTGATAAGTTCGCTATCTCCTTCATTTTCTCATCTTCCAAGCGGTGACCTTATTTGATAAAGCATTTCAAGTGTAGGTTCCACTTCCAATTCCATCGCATTAGCAACTATTCCCAATTAAGCTACTCAAATTCATCACATAACTCCCTTAGGTAATTGTGTCACTAGAGAAATTTGCATTAACATAGCTCCTTGGCTCAAAACATCATTACAACATTTGCCTTGCATAGTGATAGATGTACCTCCAAATCATAGTCCTTGATTAGCTCTAACCAATGGCGTTACCTCAAGTTCAAATCTAGCTTGGTGAAAATATACTTCAAACTCTTGTGATGCAGTATAAATGTCACACTTATGTCCAACAAGATAATGTCTCCAAATCTTCAATGCATGAACCACATTGCTAACTCCAAATCATGGATGGGATAATTTAGTTCATGCTTCTTTAGTTACACAGGCCGCATAAGCCACTACTCATGCTTCTTGCATAAGAACACAACCCAAACCAAGTCGAGATGCATCATAGTAGATGGAGAAACTATGGGGATATTTGACCCCCATGTATCCATAAGACAAGACATGGGCGCATCATTAGAGGTGGCCCGACCCCTGAATCAAGGCATGCAAACCGACGGTGCGGCGTGCCCTTAAGATATTGTATAGTACCAAATAGGATATTTTCCTTATAACCCTACCCCTCCGAGTATATAAGGAGGCGGGGGTCCCCTAGTCGAAACATCCCCATACGGATCCTAGGCCTAGCCTAAGGCATACGATCACATCTACATACATCTCAATACAATACACCAAAGACACAGGGCGGGTATTAAATCGATCGACAGGCCAAACACCTAAATCGTTGTCTCTGCGCCTTGTGTCACCATCCGGTTCCTATCACGAGCACCGCCACCGATCAATCTACCTTCATGGGATACCCCTCGGAGGACTACCGTGCATCTTTTGTCGACATTTGGTGCCCATCATGGGGCTCGTGCACGCTGATCCCTAGCAAACCAGATGGCGTAACTCAAGATCAACATCCTTCGTGGCAACTCGGCTGATCACGTCAACATCCTTCGACAACCACGGCGCACGTCTTCGTACGTCAATTGACACCGCCAAGCTCCAACTATGTCCATCCTACTCCAACATGAGCTTAACTTTGTTCCAGCCGTCAAGTGAGCCGCTAAGCGAGCTGCCCGCGTCGCCGACCAGATAACGCCATACGCCGCCGACTAGACATTACATCTAAAAGCTAAGTCACGCTTTAATATTTTTCTAAATATTCTCCAATCTTCGTATATCGCCATAATGTTTCTCCAAGCTGTTTTCTCCATGTTTGCTCTCCAAATGATTTTCTTACATGTATACCATCTTAAAGATGACATATAGCTAAGTCTAAGGTAAATCCCCGAACAGTCATGTTGACGCTTTCGGATGTCCTAGAGACGGCCCTATCTCGACTCCTCCCTACACGTGCCACGCGTCACGCCCTCTACATTATGGGTGGTCGGCGGTGGCTCCTTAACAACGCTTTGTTCTTCCTACATGCACCTGCAGGCTCTGCGCTTCCGCGTTATGGTTAACGGAGCTAGCTTCGAGACTCAAATTCGACTACACGATGCTGGTCCGGGCGGTTTATATTAAATATAAATACATCTTCATAATAACACTAAGTGTTCACACCAATAGATCATTTGGCGGCATACACTATTTCATCACCATTGATGATTCTTCTTCGGAGTTCATATATTTTACATCATGTACTACCGTTCTACATATTTGTATTATAGGATCATCGTCCGGTGATGGACCACTGGTGCTGGACTTCTCCCACCGATCAAGCCCGGTCGAACGCTAGGTTTATGGACTTCATCGCCGACCAGTTGATCGTTTGATTCAGCAATCGCTACTCAATGCTCACTTCACCCGACCAGTTGGCCCGGACTATTCATCGCTTCGTGCTTCATCGCCCGGCTACGTCGGAACTCCTCGGTGCTCGGACATCACCAGCTCATGCCGGGGACTCCTCGGTGCTCGGACATCGCCACTACGTCAGGGGACTCCTCGGTGCTTTCGGACGCCGCCTTAGCTTCTAGCAGGGGACTCCTTGGTGTTTGGACATCACCCATTCCACAGGGGACTCCTCGGTGCTCATACATCGCTAGCTTACATCGGGGACTCCTCGATGCTCGGGACATCGCATGACTTCATCCGGGACTCCTCGGTGCTTGGACATCGCCGACTATGCCGAGGGACTCCTCGGTGCTTGGACATCGCCAACTCGTCTCATCGGTGTGCTATCAAAAGCTGCTCCATCTTTGTTCGGATTAGGGTCTTGATCTTGGGCAGCACGTAAGAATCTTAATCTGCGCATGTCGGATGACTTTGGCAAGATTTTTAGACTTCTTTTCTTTGATCCTACTACAAGATTCATTCTTCATCTTCCATGTGCTCTGGGGACTAGGTGGCTATACTTTACTGGGCGGTGAATGTAGTGCTTATTTCTTGATTTACCCTCCTTATTATTGAGTCTAAGTGGCTACACTTCTCCTAAGTGGAAGAATTTTCAGAATTTTCAGATTTTGAACTTGAGCTCCTTACATCCTTATGGCAAGTCTTACTTGGGATACCTTTGTTGGCGATGGTTCACCTTTGCTCGGCTGACAGTTCACAAGCTGCTTTCGGCAACTCATCATGGTGGTGGGACCATGAGTCGACTGACTACTAAACATCCGCACCTTCTCGGACAAGCTCAAGATGGCGTGCACAAGCGGATACTAAAGGCGTTCGGGGATTACCTATGGGGATATGACCCACGGTATCCATAAGACAAGACATAGGCCGCACCATGGAGGTGGCCCAACCCACAAGATCAAAGGCGTGCATGGCAGTCGGCCGATGCACACGCAAGATATTATATAGTACTAAATAGGATATTTTCCTTGTAACCCTACCCTCAGAGTATATAAGGAGGCGGGGGTCCCCTAATCGACACCCCCATATAGATCCTTGGCGTAGCCTAAGGCATCTGATCACATCTACATACATCTCAATACAATACACCAAAGACACGAGCGTAGGGTATTACGTCGATCGGGCCAGCTGAACACTGTCTAAATCCTGTCTCTCGCCTTGTATCACCATCTGGTTCCTATCACGCGCCTCCACCGATCAATCTACCTTCGTGAGGATGCCCCTGAGGAGGAATGCCAAGCAATTTTGTCGCCGTAAACTCTTGTCTGATTTGGTAGTACCAACACCGAGTTGTAGTCAACCTTTTCTTCAACTCTTCAAAACTAGCTTGGCATTGCTTAGTCCATACAAACTTAGCATTCTTCTCAAGTAGAGATGTCATAGGCAGCAATCTTAGAAAAACCTTCAATGAACCTCCTATAATATCCGGCCATTCCTAGGAAACTTTGGACTTCACTTACATCCCAAGGTACATTCCAACTCAACACATCACTAACCTTCTTAGGATCCACACTACTCCACCATTAGAGAGATAACATGCCCAAGGAAAGAGACTTCCTTGACCGGAACTCGCACTTGCTTAGTTTAGCAAGCAGTTGATGTTCTCTAAGTTTCTATAGGACTAATCTCGGATGCTCTTCATATTTCTACTACATTTTGGAGAAGACTAGAATATTATCAATGAAGACCACAACAAACTTGTCAAGATATTCTATAAACACCTTATTCATCATATACATGAAGTATGCAGGGGCATTAGTCAATCTAAAAGACATAACAGGTGTACTCATATAATCCATAGCCGAGTAGTAAAAGGCGGGTCTTGGGAATGTCCGAGGTAAGCGAATCCTCAACTGATGATAACCAGAGCGAAGATCAATCTTGGAGAACACACAATCACCTCTTAATTGATCAAATAGATCATCAATTCTAGGCAAATGATACTTGTTCTTCATGGTTACCTCATTGAGAGAGCGATAATCCACACACATTCTCTGCATACCATCTTTCTTATCAACAAATATAACTAGGGCTCCCCATGGTGGAGAACTAGGACATATGAAACCTTTTCCCTATAGCTCCTTTAACTGTTTCTTAAGTTATTCTAGCTCATTGACTCCCATCCGATATGGTCTCTTAGCTATAGGTGTAGTTCCAGGCAAAAGCTCAATAATAAACTCAATATCACAGTCTGGCGGCATACCCGACAAATAATCAGGAAAAACATCTAGAAACTCATTAACACCCTTGGTCTTATCTATGGTTGCACCATTCATCTGATTAACACTGCACACCTCTCTTGTTTTTGTGGTTGCCTTGCATACAACTTCTTCTCTGACTTGGATGTCAAGTGTACCGTACCATTCTCACATTGGATAATAGCCTTTCATGGATTTAGCCAATCCATTCCAAAATTACATCTATGCTTGAAGACTCTAGCACAATTAGATTTGCCAAAACTCTACCCCTTATTTCAACTCGACTTTGGGACACATTAGAGTAGCACATATCCCCACAAGGTGAGTCAACTAACATCTATTTCTTCATAGGACACTTTGGTATATTGTGCTCCTTAACAAAAGCGATGTGTAATGAAGGAATGTGAAGCTCTAGAATCTAACAAAAGCTGATGTAGGGCTCGAGTTGATTGGACACATGCCAAGCTCTGACATCTGGAGCTTCTTGCATAGATTCTATCATCAAATAATTGATTGTGTCTTGCACATGAGTCCGTTGTTTATGGTTTAAGATTCTTGGGACTATTGCTTGTTAAGCTTCTTTGGACAGCGACTCGCATAATGACCAAGCTCACCACAATGGTAGCACTTCTTACTGAAGGAAGAGTGTTGGGCACACTATCCTTCATTGGAGAGTTGTTGAGGGGTTCTCACAGGGTGGACTCTAGTTCACATCTTATTGCTCTTCTTTGGTGTTGAGGGAGTTGTTGAGGAGGATCAAAATCCCTTGACTAGTTGGTTCTGGTATCTCTTGCTAAAATTCTTGATGGGGAGTGTAGCGCGGTGTGTTGCTACCTCTGATTGGCTTTGAATCTCTCGTATCTTCTCTTCCATTTCTTGGCGCTTGTTCTCAATCAAAATGGCCCTATTCACCAAAGTTTGGAAGTCGGGGATATACTTGGTCATCAGCTGCTGATTTGAAGTTCATCATTCAATCCTTCAAGAAGCGTTTTTGTTTCTTAGCATCATTGACCACCTCTCCTGGAGCATAGCGTGATAGCTGAGTGAATTTGTTACAATACTCACCTTTGTCATGGAGCCTTGTTTCAAGTTGATGAACTCCTCCTTGATCTCCACCAAAGCTTCACGGAACATGATAAGATCTAAAAGCGGTCTTGAAATCTTCCCAACAAATCGATTTACATCTTTCTCAATCTGAAAATAATTCCCTCTAGTCGGAAGCTGCTCCTTGAAGTTGACCGGAAGCATAAAGCACTTCGATGGTCATTACAACTGAGCTATTGTTTACACCAAAATTTGGGAGAAGAGCGGGAACTCAAAGGCTTCTAAGATTGTGTCAATCAAGGAATCGATTGCATGAGGATCGATATCGGTGATTCGAGGAGGCACTAGAATCGGATCTCTTTGAATGGCGTCGATAGAATAACGATAATGGGCTACGGTTGGCGAAATAAGAAATACATATCGGACTCTACAAAAGGGAAGGATTAGGATCCAAGTTATCTTAAGTTAGGAATGTTCTCTTATATACCAAAGATTGTATTGAATCGTACTTGAATAGAATTCATGTTTAGGCTTCGGGTATAAATACTGAACCCCGACTATTGTAAAAGACACACAATCAATTAAATACAAGTTAGTTACTTTTTTGGCTTTGACCACCCCTTAGGAGTAGGAGTAGGGTAGAGCTCGATGAGTTCTTCAGCGAGCAGGGCTGCATCAGTCCGGCCGACCTCTGGCTTATCTGTAAGTACCGTCATGGCTTATACTTCTGTTCGTACGGCTGCATCGATCCGGTCGACCTCCACTATGACCCTGGTATAAGCTAGTTATCGAATCTTGTCTAGTTTAAGTACGGTTGCATCAATCCAGTCAACCTCCACTACTCGAATTAGATTAAGGTCAAGTTATCGGCTCTACCTAAATGTGGCAATCTTTGATAGATTCATTAAGTCACCGATCTTGCTGATGTTCTTATCGTCATTAGTTTGCATCAACATCAATCTACCCAGTCGAGATCGATTTAGATCGGCCTCATATCCTTTGGGTCCATCGTTTGCTTGGTCCCAACACAATACTTCTTACAATGAACGATGGGTTATGTCTTATCGGCTGTTCTATTTTGATCTTGGTCATGCATAGTACGCGGTTAAGGCACATATGATCCTGGAGAGGTTTGCTAGTTAGTTAAATCTGGTCTACGGTTCACTATTATGTCTGTAATGATCCGGTTGATCCCCACTGATAGCACTGTAGATTGGAGGACTAACAATTGGGAGTAAGACTCTGCTCACCACGTTCTTCATCATCGATGGAAAAGGGTCATATAGTTTACTCCTTGGTCGTGATTAGATTCATGCAAACTATTGTGTGCCATCAACCATGCATCAGTGTTTGATTCAATGGCATAGAGATGATGTCAAGCTGGTTCGTCTGGCGATGAGTTACGTGAGTATCATATGACCGATCCAGTCTTTTGGGAGCTAGAAGACTTCAAATGCTTTTACGGCAAGTTGTGGGAAGGAGGCTTCATTAAGATCGATAATGAAGGCCAACAAACCGATCAAGCAATCGGCTCGAGAGTTTATTTTAATAGATAATCATGGCTTCCGCGTACGGTGAATTAAAGGAAATAAACATTGGTCATGAAGATAAGCCTAGACCGGCGTATATGGCAGCTTAAATCGGATCACGAGTCTGAGACGAGTTGATAAATTTATTAGAGGTTCTTACGCTTGATGAGATGCTTGGCTTAGATTAATCAAATTATTCAAGTTTTGATCTCGAAGAGTTTCGATGCAACCTATCAAGAAGCGATCAGTGGAAAGTAATTGAAGGAGTATTATCTTAACATTTAGATCAGTGCTTGGTAGCTGGTTCGTTTAATCATCGGCTCTAATAGCTGGTACCAGAAAGGTATCACCTTTAGTTCAAAATAAACCCGAAGATGTAAGAGCTGATACGATATGTATCGCCTATAGAGCAAGAACAAAAACAAAGACAATCATGACATATACGAGGGCATTGCACTAAGACATGGTCATGAAAGAGCAGAAGATTTCATTCATTAGTTTGCCCTAAATACAAACTAATCGAAAACCTTGTTCACCATATCCTGAGCGGATGTGATGTCCACAATGGCTTCAGCCGCAACGATGAATTCTTTGATTAGATCTTCATGCTCCTCGAGGCTGTCACCCATCGAGAAGCCAGTCTCAATGGTGTGGAGCTCATACCCGGTCTAGACTTGGGCCGCGGCTAAGCGCCACCGATCGCCATAGCGAACACCGTGGAAGGCGATCTCTCTGGATGCGGGCTGGGACGTCGTGGAGGCGGGCAGCGATGAGGGGGCCTCGAGCATTGATGGCATCCATGGCGCATTCGCCGCCAATTGAAGGACTCAAGCGCTGCCGTCGGTGGTGGCGATCTGAAATGGAAAAGGTATCAACATAAAAGACAATGGAAATCGGGATAGAGTGTTCACGAATTCATCTTACCCACTTCGCATGGCGTCGGACTCGATCGACCCGCACCGAAGCAGCTTGGCCTCCTCTTGGCTGACATGAAGGGCAGCTTGGGAGACCCCAAGACGAATCTTAAGCTAGCCATTTTCCTGAGTCACCTTAGAATAATGTTCTTGGGCCACCCTTAACTCTCGAAGGAAGCTTATTTGGGCATCTTTGCCGTCATAAGTCAGGAAGAATCGACAGCGAGGCCGGCGTAGAAGATCTGACGATTAGAGGCTCGTTGGCCACAGGAAGAGGACGAAAACTGTCATTCAAAATGAACCTATGGGCAAGTCGAGCAGTTCATCATCATGAGCGGAAGATTTTGATCTCACCTCATGCGTCAAAATGATTTGGTTCCTGACATATTCTCCACCGGAATCTCCTCTGCTTTGCGCACTTGCCTCGGTTGTCCTCGCTGGCCATTAAGTTGATTGGATCATTTGGAAAGGGAAGAAGGCCGCTACAGAGTTTTGTGAGGGCGGAGAAGTGCAAAGGAACAGGAGCGGTTGTGAATGTAGATGTGTTCGAGACCATAGCCCTCGGTGGGTATTTGAAGCCACAGAGCGAAGAGGTGTACGCCTCGAGACATGCAAAATGCAACCGCAATTAATAGAAGGCGAAGCGCCACTTCACTAATACCGAAGAGAATATGACGCTAGGTGACTAAGGATAGAAGATCGAGGGGTTCTCTTAATAAAGGTCATGTTTTCAGACTTAATTGGATTAAGGTTGGAAGTCTGGAATCAACTATTTTCAAATCGGCTCTTTAGCCAAAACAAGAAGTACGATTAGGCGATAGAGAGTATGGTTACCATTGATTCTACATGAGATATATGTTGGTACACGAATTACAAGTCTAGAACATCCTGGATTACTTTCAACACTTCTAGCCGGATAGCATCAACTTCTATGATTTTGCTTATCTTCTTCGGCTGATCTAGGAATGTTCTCGAGGCTACTTCGGATGGCTCTGCCTTCTCTGACTTTGGCCAGCAGTTCCTGTTTCTTTTGTCTGATGGCATCGGGTATTTGAGCCAAGGTGGACTTATGACAATCGATGGAAGCTTTCATGTTTTCTAGCTCCTCGAGTTCTGCACGCTTGATTTCCAGTTGAGACAACTCTGGATTGATCCTGAGAGAGTTCTTCAAATGATCAATCAGTTGTGTCAGCTCTTTAGCCTCTTGCCTATTGGTGTTCCCCTTGGCCAATAAGGTTTCATGGTTGGATAGGTTCCTCTGGGCCTTTTTCACCTTTGAGACTTGATCTTCAATAATGGATAAAGGTGACAAGACTCTGGAAAGAACTGGGGATGGATTATCCTTAATAGCTAAGAAGACTCTTTGCATTGGATCGGCATCTTGGACCAAATCGGCTATATTCTTCTCAAACATTGGCAGTGCATCCCTTAGCCGATTTCTGGTCTCTTCTGACAAAGCTTCCTTAGAGGAGGCAGTTGATGAGTTGATCTTGTCTTCATCTAGATACTCCTCAAGATTAAAAGAGTAGCTCAGAGCTAGAAGATTGAGTGCCTATATATAAGAAAATCTTGATTAGGAGGTTTAGATCGGTTTATAATAAAATGAATGGTGAAAGTGGATACGGTACCTTTTCCGTGGAAATCTCTATCTGAAGAGAAGGAACAGCTGATGATGCACCAGTAATATCTGGTTGAATCGGCTCTGAACTCTCAACATTGACATCTGCAAACATCAAGAAAAAATTTTATTTGTTGCAGAGAAATAAGCTAGGCATATGACTTTCTTACCATTAGTTGTGTACTAGACTGGGGAATCGATAGTTTGGATATCAGCAACAGCAGCATCATTTTCGATGAGGAGACTGTCAGACTCCTGCTCTTGCATAGGTGTTTTCTCGGGAAGTATCTGACATGGTAAGAAGTCAGATAGAGGATAAAAACTGAATAAATCAAGAAGTTAAAGAAAATGCCTTGGCAGCATCAGGGGGTGAAATGGAAGGACTTACATCTTCTGCTGTTTTGGAAGCATTGGTTGTTTCAACCGAAATTAGCTCCTTTTGAGGATCGGCCGATGAAAATTCAGTTGATGCTGACTTGAATGCCTGAGACAACAGTTCCGCACTCAGAGCCGATAGGGATGCCATGGTTGATAACTGTGAAGAAAGAGGATCAGAAGTTGAATATCATTTTGAGGAAAAAACGAATTGTTTACCGGAGCAGCTGATGGTCTCGTCCTATGGAGTCTTTTCCCAGTAACGGCTTTCTGGGTTGCCCCTTGGACCGCCTTGCACTTTGAAGATTGATATGTCATGATCGTGGGGGCAGCATGGGTCTTCATCAATTTCTTCAGTGAAGGTGCGGCCAATCCTATTCTTGAAACTAGGCATGGTGGCTGATAATCTATAAGACATCCTGTCCTATCCAAGCTCGGAGGATCAAATTCAGTGACCTGAAAGGGTCGGTTAGAACAGTTGGCAAAAGAATTCATCAAATAATTTTCTTAAAAAGAAATGGCAAGTTACCTCTTTGTCAGAAGCAAATTCCTCATCCAGAGCTATACATAAAGGGTGGACCAATCCACAGAAAAGATGGGAGTGCCATTCTTGCCACCAGGAGTCAAAAAGAGTGAAAGAGAAGCTGACTCTGATCCAGTCATACAAGCAAAGGGAAGGAAGATCTGATCCCAGTTGGAAAACTCTGGAGGTTTCCAGTACTTCACTGATACCTTCTCTTGGCCTCAATATGTCCTTGAAGAAAAGTTGAGGAGGCAATTGACCAAGACCAAACTGACGAGCTACAAAAGAGGGGTTGTAAAACTCATAGGTTGGAAGGTTGCCTAGGAGGAAGGAGCCTGTAGCCATTTTTCCATGACCATGACAAAATTCGGCTGGAAGGACACAGGGCTTGATGAAGGAATTGAAGATTGCAGCCGCTGTCTCGTCCAAATAGCCTAATTCAAATCAAAATTTGAACAGGAAGATCAGCTCATTGTTCTCATCCTCATCATAGGGTAACCAAGTCAGGATATCTACATCAAACCCTCTATAAAACTTTTTAAAGAGGTGTCCAACATCGACAGCAATTGTTATGGCCGATGCAGCTTCGCCATAGCTCGTGCACTGACAGGTTCTTCCTTCTTCGCCTCTATATTCCTCATCAAAGTTGGAGGAAGCGAAACTCAGGTTTCTGAGATCAGGCCTTACAATCTTGTGTATATATAAGTTGAGCCACAGTTGTATCAACCACCAAGGGCCACTGATAGTATGCACTAGTTCATTCTTCAGTAATTGGGCAGCTACCTGGTGCATCATATGATATGTAGCTCCTAGCAGATACTTTCCAAGAGGGATATCCTTGCCTACTGCCACATGCTCTGCCATGAGTTTGTGATTGTAAGTCGGACCACAAGATGACCCACAGAAGATGAATCTCTCCAACCACATGTTCAGAAAGGCCACATATTCCCTTTCACTGACAGTTGATTCATCTCCAATATGATTCAGAATGTAACTAACCCATCCTGTGCAATCTGATATCTTGGCTAATTTCTTGGATCCAGCACTTAAGAAGTCATAAGGCTGCATCGATCCTATTATTCTGAGGCTGGTCAGCATATAAACATCGGCCAAAGTGATAGTCATTGGGCCACGACCAAAAACAAAGGCATTTAAGGTATTGGACCGAGAAATAAGATCTGAGAAATTAGGAGTGGATCATTCTTCTCCATTCCGGACAATGAGAGTGTCGGTATTGATTAGGATCATAAAGCTCCCAATCTCCACCCTTTTTCTCGGACACCCTATGAAACCAATTTCTCCACCCCTTAGGCATTTTGGGCGATTTAAGAAGAGTTTTCTTTGTTCAGGAGGATGAATCCACTATAGACTGTTTGAAGGGATTTGGTTGGTTTCTTGATGAGATAAAATTAGAGCGGATCCGGATTAGCCCATAGGCCCAAGAAAATAAACATTGGAAGCAAGATTTCATTCCTCATTTCCTAGAAATTGGATGAAATAAATTTGAGAACAAAGGAAATGCTGAGGAGTAGCACCGATGCTTTGAGAACAGGAACTTGAAAGCAAACCTCGGGAACATGGTCATTTGAGTCGCCATTTGGTAGAGAGGCGATTTGAATCTAAGGAAGACCGCTTGAATGAAGGCTTGATAGGATAGAAGATTTGTTAGGTTTGAGGCCTTGGTGGAGGCGGCGTCGGCTATTAGGATTTGCTCGAGAAAGAAGGGGAAAGCAAATAGGCCGAAGTGAATTGGAAAAGATACTATTGGGATATTATATAAGACTTAGGCCGGGAAGTCAGGAGTAACGCGTATATCTCATAACAGAACGGTTGCGGCGTGGTGAACAGATAAACATAAATTTTGGAATAAAATTATTTTTATCCCAAAATTAGGGGGCATGTGTTTACACCAAAATTTGGGAGAAGAATGCAGGGACTTGAAGGCTTCCAAGATTGTGTCAATCAAGGAATCGATTGCATGAGGATCGATATCAGCTTATTCAGAGGAGGCACTAGAATCGGCTTTCTTTGAATGACGTGAGCAGATAACGATAATAGGCTACGGTTGGCATCGAGAAATACATATCAGACTCTACAAAAAGGAAAATATTAGGGTCCAAGTTATCTTAAGTTAGGAATGTTCTCTTATATACCAAAGATTGTATTGAATCGTACTTGAATAGGATTCATGTTTAGGCTCCGGGTATAAATACTGAACCCTGGCTATTGTAAAAGACACACAATCAATCAAATACAAGTTTCTTACTTTTTTGGCTCCAACCACCCCTTAGGAGTAGGAGTATAGTAGATCTCAGTGAGTTCTTCAGCGAGCAGGGCTGCATCGGTCCGGCCGACCTCCGGCTTGTCTGTAAGTACCATCATGGCTTATACTTACATTAAATGTCTGTTTGCATTGATCTGGTCGAACCTCTACTATGCTAATTTGGTATAAGCTAGTTATCAACTCTTGTCTAGTTCAAATGCGGTAGCATCGATCAAATTAGACCTCCACTACTCGAATTGGATTAAGGTCAAGTTATCGGCTCTACCTAAGAGTGGCAATCTTTGGTAGATTCATTAAGTTACCGATCTTCTTGATGTTCTTATTGTCATTAGTTTGCGACAACATCAATCGCTTGATCGAGATCGATTTAGATCGGCCTCGGATCCTTTGGGTCCATCGTTTGCTTGGTCACAACACGATACTTCTTATAATGAGCGTCGGGTTATGTCTTATCGACTATTGTATTTCAAACTTGGTGGCGCATGAATACGCGGTTAAAAACGTATGATCCTAGAGGTTTCTTTGGTTAGTTAAATCGGTCTATGGTTCACTAATATGGTACATAACGATCCGGTCGATCCCCACCGATAGCTAATGTAGATTGGAGGATGCTAGTTAGTAGATCTATTTTTGATTAGGCGTGACCTTAAGCATTTTGCTATGCCTACATCGGCTAAATAACCCGATCGCTTCAGTGCTTAACGTCTGACATGTTTACATGATTGTGTTAAGCGTGAATAGATCATCTACTTTAAAGGTTTGATTTGTTGTCTTTTTAAATTTGCATCAATCAATTGAACCCCTTTATTAGAGATAGCGGGGTTGAGTGCGAGGAGTCCATAGAAGCTTGTTCATGTGAAATAGTTGATTGTTCACACGTTGTAGTACTCTTCACCTGAATTGACTATTTTAGCCGATTCATCGGAGCCTTCACGTATAGCATGTCTTTCGGAAAGCCTGTCGAAGTGTAGATGGTTTTACGGATTCTTTGGTTTTAGTTTGTTATTATCATCATAGCCATTTGTCATCGATCCAAATTCGAACCTCACTTTGTTGATGATAACAGATTAGATTCAGGCGTCTGTTGATCCGTTTGTATTAGATAGTCAATTTGTTTGCATGTTATATCTTTTCTCGTTAGATTCATCGGCTCAATGATTTATACGGGTAATATCCACCTAGCTGATGATCTCATTTACATATACGTGTATTGTACCTATCAACATAAAATTAATTGCTACTCACGAGCTTTACAGTCCATAACAGCCGATTTCTGTGCGTATATGCTATTTAACCGTTCTTCCCGTATGGTTGCGCCTGAAGCGGCACACTTAGAACTATCTGGACACAGACCAGAACGTTCCACCTTAAATTACTGATAAACTTTCTCTCCTTGTCAATTGCAGGGTCAAATTGACTGGCATGTCTCGGGAGAAATACGTAGGATCGATTATCCCTACGTTGAAGCCAGGCGGATCTCTAGCTCCATCGAGCAGACCCTTCTGGCTTGCTCGTGTGTCGACGCATTTTCATGCTGACAGCGATGTTAAGTTGTCGCTCCACAGCTCTAAGCCAGTCATCAGCTTCTAGTGGATTGCTTGTATGATAGAATGTCCATGGATGTCCCTTCATAAATTCATGACGCTTGTCCCTTGGTGGTGCTTGATGTGGGTTGATGCATACATTCTAAACATAGGTCTATAACAATTGAGTTTGTGTCATCATCGATTGCTCTATAGTTGGAGGATTTGGTGGTGGTGGATTAGCATTGGGGACATTCCATCTGGCATCACATGAAGCACTTCTCCTGGTAGAAACCATCTATTTGCAACATTTAGCACAATTATTGGTTGTAATCCATGATCCGGAAGTAGTTCACATGATAAAACAATCAATCCAAAATTTCTTGGACGAGAACTACAAGTAGCAGTTTAGAAAGCGCCATATCTTAGATTCTAGAAATCATACGAAGGTGTTCCTTATTTGGCTAGAAAGCTTATGAAATTCTCTACAACTTTTGTATAGACCACCTTGCCAGGTTCTGAGGTTAAGTCACTCAGAAGCAGGGCACAACCAAAACTATTCAGACTCCCAGATAGTGTAGAAACTTCAACTTGTAGAGGTCATAACTCCCAAACCATAACAGATATGAAGGTGATTCTAGTGGCATATGAAAGATATAGAAGTCTACTTTCATCCATAAAACTTTCATGACTTTTGGGCATCTACCTTTGGGGATATAACCCGATGAACACTGACTGCTCAGAGAACAGCACACGCAGAGATGAGAAAAACCAACCCAACTATCTAATCATTGGTCCTTATGCCTTATCATGTAAACTAAATAAAATTGTGAGCATAACCCAAAAAAATCATTGCAATCATCACAAAGATCCAAATCAAGCATGAACATCAAGACAACCATTCAAACATTAAATGTTCACCATTCAAGTATTAGGACTCAATGACTCTACTCACATTACTAGCGTTCTGGTTGTATCAAGGGCTCAAAACTCTACAGCTTCACCTTCATTTTGAGCAAGAATTTGGTAAGTGATAGCTCTAAAAGCACTTCAAAGCAAGGGGTGAAGATAGGGACAAAATTTATAGCAACAAGAAGGAGATGAACAACAAAGACAAGAATATAATATAGGAGAAAATAGCAAGGTTTATAGGCCAAGGATTTCATAGCAAATTCTAAACCTTAAAACGACCATTTTCTAATTAGGCTTGCGTCCTACAATCGACATAGCTCTGATACCACTTTGTAGCACCTGATTTTAAGGACAAAACCAGATACACACCATATGTGTGCCCAGGAATTCAATTCACACATATAGTTACAAATGAAGGGGTAATATCAAAGACAATGCCTTTATTACATAGCGCATAAGTATTTGTTACAAAAGACATAGTCTTACTTTACAGTATATACTATAACTCTATTCTTCTGGCAAAGCCACCAACACCACAGGAATCGTCAACTAGTTGATCACAAGCCTAACACCTCTTGGAAAACTCCACTGAAGAACCTCCATCTGGTACCCATCCGGGATTTTACCAAAGTATTGAAATAAAACAAGTGTAAGCTACTACCGCTTAGCAAGCATAACATGAGGAGATCTTGAGGCTCATAAAGGCGTCACATTTGAACTACAGTAAAAGCACTTTTAGTTGGTCACATTTTATTATTAATCATAAGTTGCTAAGTTATGCTTAGGCCCCGAATATCAATAATTAGAGATATCAGCAATTTTAATCATAACCCAAACCATCCAAGTAACCAACTATTCAAGTAAGGATCTAGGCCGCTCATGACTATGAGCACATTGATCTCTGAGTTTACACTCTATAGAGGTTGTACACTTTCACCATGAGTCATGTTGCCCATATGCCACAGTTAATTACTCCCAAAACACTTCCAAGGTGAGCGAGGCGAGTACACTACAAAGCTTTTCCCGAGTCATTCTAATAAGGAGCAGCCGCTAAGAGTTCCATCTCCCAAGTGTTATGGAGTCATCTCCAAAAGTGGCACTAATACACACAGCATAGTTCACACCCTGGGGATGAGGCCCATACCTAGCCTAGTATGCCCCTCTTGCCCTTTCGGTGGCTTGCTACAAACTAGACAGAGCAAAGTCTTGGACTAAGACCGAGCCATGTTGTCCTCATGGTTGTCTTTGTAAGTCTGGGTTGTCACTTCAAGATGAGTCCTTATGGAGAGAAACTAGAGCACCCTAAGAAAAGGCCCAATGCTCTAGCCCCCTTGGTTTCTTGTTGCATATATCTTTAATTGTATTCTTTAATCAATATTAGTTGGAGCAAACTGAGCATACTACCCACATGCAAAACCCATAGGTAACTCAAGGACAGGATAATCAATATAATGGTAAATAGACTCCAAGCGGTTCATTAACATATGCATATGAATTGAGATTGCAATAAAGTGAATAGGTAACAAGGAACCTCATATTATACTTGCCTTAATTCAATGTATCATTTGCTAGTCTTGATCTTCAAAGAGTTGCTCGGATCACCAACACAAAACTCACTTTGTCTACTCGAGATCAAAACGACACCACCACAGGGCATCCATACATACATGCATAGCAAACAAATATAAGCTAATTAAAATTGTTCTATGCGATGCTCACGAGCCCTGAGCCGCGAACATCACAAAATTGAGCCAAAGCGAAGAAGTTATGAATTAAACAGATTTCCTTTAGTAAAATAATAAATTAAATCCAACCTCAAATTTTAGAAGATTAAAACATACTTAACTGTAGTATAAACATGTAGATTATGGAATTATGAATCTAGCATAAGTTGAGCAGGTCAAATCGGAGTTAAAGCGACAAAGTTATAGCCTAAATAAATCTAGTGGCAAAGCGTAAATAACTAAAACGTATTTTTGAAGTCAACTTAGAACAAAATATGCTTTTAAAGAAGAAGGCATAATCTATGAAATAGGCAATGGACCCATGGGTTCGGTAATAGAAAAGCGAGGGGTCCTTTTGAAAGAAAACAGAGGACGACGAGCAAATATCCAAAAAGCCGAGGGCTCTTTAATAAAAATGCGGGGAAAGGGTATCTTCTAATCTGGGCCATAGATCTCTAGATGGATGGCGAGAGCATTTGGGAGGGGCGCAGGGTGGTGGCGCGCTATAATGGCGACTTTCATAATTTGGAAAAGCGAGCTCCTCGCCGGTGATTTGCTGAAAAGCGACATAGAGCACCCGATTCTCTCAGGGGAAGACATGGGGGCGTGAGAGGACTACCACAAGCTCACCTAGGCACTTTTCTCGAGACGAAGATAACTTGGTGTAGGTGCTATCTTTGGATGGGGCGGATGGTGGCTCCTGCAATCCTAGCAATGATGAGAACAACCACAGAGAGAGAAAGAGAAGGAGGAAAGAGCGTTGGTAGCTTCTTCACCTATAAAAGCTCGGCTGACGACTCATGGGCGTTAGCATAGGTGGACAGCGTCCTCCATGGTGGCGGGAGGGCGTGCTGCTGCTTTCGTCTGTGAGATCTGGGCGGCGTGGCGGCGTGGCTAGGGCTAGAGGCGGTTGCACTAGGGTTAGCTAAGGCGGCGTGCACCAAGGCTTGCTTTATAGGGGTCCATCGTGGCGCGCACGCCAAGGCCGAGGATGTGGCTGGCGAGGGCTATCTTGAAACCAAGTCCAGCTTACACACAGGAGGAAGGCAATGGCAGTGATGAGCGAGGCCAACCTAGTAATCCACAATGTGAGAGAAAAAACTCTTGCTGTTGCTCGGCTTGGCCTGGCTTCTTGGCGTATTCTTGAAGCCATGGCGTTGTATAGCCCAGGAGAGAGGGAAAGCAATGACCTTGGTCTTTGGGCTTCTTGGGAAAAAGAGAAACTAGCCGTAGGGTGAGGAAGCAAGCCGGCTGGGCCAAAGAAAGAGAGAAGAGTTATTCCATTTTCTTTTTATCTCAAGTGTTTTTCAAATGCATTTTCAAATCCATTTGAAACAATTTGAAGTTTAGTTTCAAACCACACAATACCAAAAGAAATACTATGCAACAACAAGTATGCACACTCATGTTGCTACCTTATGATGAATTTTAAATTAATGAAATTTTTTATTTTCCTATGTTTTCATAAGCACATAAATTCCAAATCAAATCATTTTAGCTCTATTTTCAAAAGTTAAAATTTTAGGGTGTTACACGGGGCCGGTGGAGGGCGCTCCTCCTCCAGTGGATGCCGGGATGAGCGCCTCCTCGTGGAGGCGGAGTACACTAAGCTAGTCGGTGACGAAGTCCAGACTCCCGAAGAGGAAGGTCTAGAGTGGCACGAAGACGGGAGGAGCCCACATCCCAGCAAGTGGGAGCGTGGTAAACTCCAGCGAGCTGAAGCAAATCATATCGCTCGAGCCCTCCTTGCTGAAGATGGTGGAAAGGTGGGCCATCTGATAACCAAAAGCATGAATGCACGGCGTCTCTTCCCCATGGACGGCGCCAACAATCGGCGCGAAATGTGGCCAACAAGTAAATATTTATAGTTTTACCATGCATTATGACCAGATGTGGCCTAGCACACTATGACACAGGATTTATACTGGTTTAGGCAACATGCTCTACATCCAGTTTCAGTCGATCGGTGACTTTATTCCTAAGCCCGGGGAGCTCAAAGTTTGCTATGGGGTTACAAACAAGTAAGAAATGAGAAGGGGTGTTAGAGGACGGTCGGAATCGATCCAAAATGGAAGAGAGTGATGGATGCTCGAGAATGTGCGCTAAGTATTGGAGTGTATGCTACGTGTATGCAGAGCTTATCATTTGTTGAGAGTGTGTAGATTGTGTATTTGTCAAGCTCTTGAGCCATCAAAGGCTGTCGATTTGTTGAGCTGTTTTTAGCCCTTCTCCTTTTTAGGAGAAGCGCATCCTTTTATAGATGAAGTGGATAGCCTTACAAGTCAAAGGCGGAAAGGAGAGAATGTGTACGTGTGCTACCTAGTCTTGTTGCCCACACCGTTGGAGTGCGGCATGCCATCGCCACCTTCTTGTTCATAACCTGCTATGTCGGCCGGGCTACATAGTGTTGCGCCACCTTCTTTGTTCATGGCGTGATAGGTGCGCACAGGTGTTAGCCAAGGATGGCAAGCAGCAGGCGCCCACAATACTATTTGTGTTCTAACGCATCTAAAAGGTTGTATAGTGTTAAGTATGACATGGCCTGGCAGCGGCACCGAATCCCTCTGGTCTTGTGAGGGCATGGCAAATCTGATCCTCGATATTGCGGTTGACTTGAGCGTCTTACCTTATTTGCTCGGCTGCTCCTCGGGCCCACAAAGCGAGTGTGTCTGGTCGGTCGTTCGATCAGTCATTGACCCCGTGCCGGTTGGGAAAGAGAGGCGAGCAAAGGTCGACATATCCACAGCCGGAGGCAGGTCGGGTCGGTTGTGGTCCCACCTCGGCCGAGCCTTTCGATCGGGGCTCCGACCAGGTCTCCTGGCGGAGAGGTCTTGGTCGAGGACAAATCATGGTCTCGGCCTATTATTGTATATCGGGCTGGCCCAGGGCGTGCGTTGTCATTGCGCGCTTTCTTTGGGCCAAGTATTGCAGGGAAGCGGGTCCATTGGGGACCCCGGATTTATGAACTCAACAATATTTTTGATTAACGTGTCTAAAATTTAAGTGAATATATAAATAAAAACACTAATATATATATATATAATAACAACAAATTAGTCTAAAATATGTGTATAGTATAAAAAATATCTCATGACAAATCTAATTATAGTTATTGACAATGTAAATATTGATATTTTTTACTTATATATTAGTTAAACTTAGCCTATGGTTGCTAGACCAGTTGGTCAAGCCTTCGGATGGCGTCCCCGTGACCAGAGTTCGGATCCTTGGTCAGGTAAATTTTTCAGTCGGCGGTGTGAAAAAAAACCTTGTCTGTCCCGCTTTCCCAAAGCACAGGTAAATGGACCGGTCCTCCCATCGGGTAATGGCCTCTATGTGTGGACAGGGCATAGGGTTCGGGAGTTTTCTTGGAGTGAGGTCAGAAGTCCACCTTAAGCTAAAATAGCTCGGGGTGTCTACCCACAGACCGAGTTTTTTTAGTTAAACTTAAGATACTTTAAAGTTTTGTGCTAGACTTGTATGGATGGAGTACTTAATTTTAGATTTGAATAATTGCGTGCCACCCAGCATGCTACCCCATGCGTGCGAAGCTTATCTATCGTTACCAGACTACTAGAGTATACAAGACGTGCTATATATCCCTATCCCTGCCATGTTGAGACGAGGAAATTATCGACAGAATATCGTCGGCAGTCCTCCGAGGGGTATCCAATGAACGTAGATTGATCGGCAGAGATGCGTGTAGTCGAGAACAAGAGGGCAACAGAGACACATGAGTTAGACAGGTTCAGGCCATCAGTACGACGTAATACCCTACTCCTATGGTCTATTGGATTGTATTAGCTATCGTATGATATTGCTCGTGTTTGGAGGGGGTCCCTGCCCGCCTTATATAGTCCGGGGGGTAGGGTTACAAGCAGGTTAGATCTAGGAGATAACTGAAAAGTAATAACAGATTATAGGAATCATGAGATCATTCATATCCTAACAGATCTCGTAGTATCTTCAGGATATCTTCCTAGTGTCTTGCGGGTGGCGCCGAGCAGCGTCGTGCCCCGCAAGGCCTCATCTTAATGGAATTGGAGCCCCCTAGGCGTGAGCCCCATGTGAGTCTGCCATGGGTATCGGGATTGTACCCCACGACTAGTCCACAGAGTGCCTTGCATCCATTATGCTGCGCCGTCTTGAGATTGTAATAAATTGGGGGCGAACAAAGCCGGCGATCAAACTCATAGTCCGACCACCGTGATGAGTTGCCGAGCAGTTGTGATCCATTGTCGAATAGCATGAACCATCGTGGCGGCATGAACAAAGCAAAGCGGTGTGAACCGTCGCGCGGCGGTGTGAACCATCGCCGAGCAGTGTGAACCGTCGCCGAGCAGTGTAACCCAAGTATGACTTGCCATAAGGGTGTAAGGAGCTCAAGTTCAAAATCGAAAATTTCCTCACAGTGGACCAAGTGTGCCCACTTAGAGTCCAACCACAAGAAAGGGAGATAGTCTTCTTCAACTTCAGGAGGCGTGGAGTCTTCCAGATTAAAGCAAACACACTCACCGCAAGGTAAAGTGTGCCCACTTAGTCCTCGAGCACGACGGTGGGTGTATTTGTCATGTGGTACCACGGTCCAAAAAGTAGAAAAGCGTAAGTCTAGCGAGTAGGCGGCAGGTCCTCAGGCGTATACGAGATGAAAAGCATATTCATGAAAAGGTGAAGTGTGCCCACTTAGCCCCGGGAAGCTTGTGATGGGTGACATGGTCACGTGGTGCGAGATCGAAAGCAATGATCAACGAAGAAAGTCCCAGAGCGGTGAGGAACCAAGTCGTATTGCCGACGCAGTCCCTGAGCCACAAGTTGAAATCTTGGAGAAAACAAATCATGGAGAAAAAACTGGAGTAAAGGTTGTACAGTAGTAATTCTTGAGCCGTAACTAATGGCGGAGAAGTGGCGAATATTCGGTGAGCAATAACAAATTGTGGCGATAAATGGGCGTCTGACTGCGGTTGCATGAAAGCCCAAATAACGGCCCTGCGCTATTGTGGAGAATTCGAAGAGGCGCCAAATCGTGGGCGGTTTCCAAAAACCCTCAAATGCGAAAGGTGGGGGAGTGCTTTATAACTGCGCCACCGCACCCCACGCTCCCACCTTTGCCACTTTGCCACTTCATCTTCCTCCTCAGTCCTTGCACTTCCAGATTCACACGCGCTTTCGCTGCCAATCCCAAACTAGATCTATGAGATGGCGCCGAAGAGGGGAGCTGGAAACCCGAAGAAGGCGATTGCCGGAGCCAGTCATGATGCTGAGTGGGTGTTGTCGTACATGGGAGGGGCGAAGATCAATAGGATGGTGGAGGCAGGCGTCCTTTCTGACCGTGTCACCGCTGGATGGCGGCCAGCCAGCAGTGAGCCCTTCCCGATGCAGCATACTAAATAGTAGTAGTTTTTGAAGATTATTTCTGGCGCGGGTTAGGGTTTCCCGTTCATCCTTTTCTAAGGGACCTATTGGAGTTCTGGAGAGTGAGTCTATGCAATCTCCATCCAAACACTATCTTGCACATCTCCATTTTCATCCACTTCTATGAGGCGTTTCTCGGAGTTCTTCCCCACTTCAACCTCTTACGTCATCTGTTCTGGCTGAAGAAGGGTGGCGGTGGATCCAAGGTGGTCGGCGGCATTTATCTTCAGCTCTATGGCCGGAATAATGAAGTACATCATCATGTACCCGCTGAACACCTGTTGAAGGGTGGAGCATGAGATGGTTCAACATGAAGCAGAGCCACCCTACCATCCGCTGCGACGTCGACCATGTTTCGGAGACCCAGAGGAGCTGGTTAGAGAAACCAAGCAGTGCTGACATGAAGCTGGTGAGGGAGCACCTCGGCCTAATAAAGGGCGTGAGGATGAACGGTGGATTGGTGGCGGCGAGCATCATAATCGCCCATCCAGACCCCTACAAGGAAAGGGTCCACATGAGCTTTGACTTCAAAGGGGACACCGCAAGCGGCACAGGGGAGAGGGCGGAAAAGGCGACAAGGATGATGTGCTAGAGGCGGGCCGTGGGGCTATTCGCCCCAAATGCCTCGTTCGGCGTGTCGAGGCGGGGCGAGAGCCTTTAACTGCACGAATCCACCTCCTCAGGTAAACATCTCAATTATTTGTTCCTGATGCTGTTTATCCTTTACCGTTGCTGAGTAGTGACCTGATTCACTTATGGAAAGATCCATTCGCAGGAAAGAGCAGCATACTTCTCAGACGTGCCGAGGGGCGATTGGTCGAGGGCAGTGGGCGCCCGGCCAACAACGTAGCCTGAGGAAGGAGCCGTCAGTGCCTCGTCGGTGTTCAGAGGCGCAGACGCTGGTCGGATGAAGAGTCCCCCCAGTGTCAGAGAAGGTCCGGGGGAAGAGGGCAGCGGCAGATGAGCCAGCCCGTGTAACGTCCCGCCTCCTCGAGGCCAGGCTCGCTTACATCTGATAGCTTTCCTAGGACATAGACTGCCCTCACAGACCAACAACAGTCTTTTCTGTGCACTTTGTCCTCACTCATGCGCCCCCAGGAAGAACTTCCCGGTCGGTCACCCATCGCTCTAGGACAAGCACGCTTAACCTTGGAGTTCTTAAGAGATGGGCTTCCAGAAAAGAAGTTGCAACTTGTTGGTACGAGTATCCTATTAATCCTATTAAGCCCTGAGCCGGGGTGTTACATCCTCACCCCCTCAAGAGACCGACGTCCTCGTCAGTCAACCCCAGGCTAGGAACGTCCTCTCTTGGCCACGTCCGTGTGTCCAGTGCCAGCGCATGTGCCATGCTGGGTGACCACTCTGGGTCTACACCAGTCATGCGCACCATGCCTGCGCGACTAACACACGCACCAGTGAAACCACAAGGGTCGGCTCTGATATCATTCTGTAACGTCCCGCCTCCTCGAGGCTAGGCCCGCTTACAAATGATAGCTTTCCTAGGACATAGACTGCCCTCACAGACCAACACCAGTCTTTTCTGCGCACTTTGTCCTCACTCATGCGCCCCCAGGAAGAACTTCCCGATCGGTCACCCATCGCTCCAGGCCAAGCACGCTTAACCTTGGAGTTCTTAAGAGATGGGCTTCCAGAAAAGAAGTTGCAACTTGTTGATACGAGTATCCTATTAATCCTATTAAGCCCTGAGCCGGGGTGTTACAGCCCGAAAGAAGAGGAAGATAGCTAGTGCCGCTCCCCGCAAGCTGGGCGGCATCTCGTTTGGTGATGACCAGACCACTCGGACGCAGAGTGCGGCGATATCAGAGTGGTCGGATGACGATAGGGCTCCAGTAGCTCCTCCTCCGAGCACTAAAGTCCTCCACGCAACACGCACATGGAGGAGCAATCGAAGGGAGGGGAGGGAGTCCCTAAGCAGCAGGCAAAGGGAGTCCCCGAGTAGCAGGCGAAGGGAGTCTGGAGCGACAGGCGGAGGAGAGGCCGACAGCGGATACCACGAGACCCCCACCCCAAGGCGCATGAGTCAACCCCAGGGCCACGGCTGGGGGCTCGGGTAGGCAGTGTCGGTTTTGGAAAGTGTACCAGGAGGCCGACACATAAGTATCCTTGCCTTGGACTTATTTTGATGTCGTATCTTTATCTCTTTTGGCGATTGACGAACTAATCTGATGCAGAGCGAGGCGTATGGAGGATTTGAATCTATCCGCCCAGACCGGTGACCAGCTGGGTGCTGGTCCCAGCACGGAAGTAATGCCAACAGACCCTGTCTCGGAGTCCCCGGGTGCTCGGCGGCCAGCGGAGGAGTCAACCACCGCTGCTGATGAACTTGGCGCCGGAGAATGGTTGGCATCGACGGCAAACAAGCCGGCAATGATGCAGAACATGGCGAGTCGCCGTGTCTTGAGGAGCGAGAGGCTGGAGTTGCCGACGCAGCTGCGTCAAAGTCTAGACCGGAGAAGCATGCACGGTGCGGAGGAGGAGCGGTGCTGCTCCACGAGGCATCGGAGGGCGTGGTCCCAGACACGCTGTGCGGACATTGAGCCACCTGGTGGTGCCGCCAGCTGCGGAGGAGGAGGACGAGGTGGAAGAGATCGAACGTGAGGAATCACGACCCCAAGGTCTCCGAATCCTCCGTAAGCGAGGTGGCAAAGTGGTGGTCATTAAGGAGGAGGACACCACCTGCGAGCTCAGGAGGCTAGAGTCCACCCTTTCGACGGCGATGAAGCAGATCAAGGTTAGCATTGCGTCATCAATGTTCATCTTTGACGTTGGAGATTGGAGTTCTTCATAGTCTTAGTGCTTTTGCAGGGGATAGCTCGGACTACCGAACAACGGCGCCAGTTGATCAATAGGATGGAGCCCCTTGCCAAAGAAAATGCAAAGCTGAAGGAGGCGATGAAGCTTATGGAGAAAAACGTCCAGAGGGCCCAGCGCGAGCGGGATCTTGTCGAGTCTTAAGCGTGGAATCTGGAATACCAGAAGGGGGCCATGTCCGAAAGCGGTGGCGACCATGTACGGCGATTCTTATGGGTAGGTCCGAGCAGCTATACCTTGTCTCCGAAGCGGTGACGAGTGTTTCCGAAAGCGGTGGGCGGAAATCCGAGCAACTCAAAAACGTCTCGAGCGAGAGAAAGGTATGGCATATAAGCGATTTTGCTTTGCATTGTTGAACGATCATATTGTTGTTGATTTATTATTATGCTTGTGAAACAAGATGCGAGCTCGGCCATTGCGTAAACCGTTGGGCAACTCAGGAGGAGGAGGAAAAGCGGTAGGCGGCGGAGAAAATTTGGTGAGGAGCTGAAAAGGTGAGTACTTCATGGTCGGAGTTATTCTTTGAATTGATTTCTTTTGTTTGTCAGATCCTTGTGATGCCTGTAGACTATCATCGGAGGACCAAGGCGTAGTTTGATGTGCTGGAGTAGGATACCAGAACCTAGAGGAGCAAGCTAGATGCCAGTAGTTCTTAGGAGTCAAGCGGTCTTTCATTGCGTCGACCTCGAGGTAGCTCCTCAACCCGACGACAAGCCACCGCGTCTAGACACCATCATCGATAGGTGTAAGGCGGTGTGGAAGAACTTCAAAAGCTTCAACCGTGATGCCACCGTCACCGCCGTTACACACACCCTAGCAGTGGTCTGGTCCCACTACCCTGCCATTGACCTTCAAGCGATAGGGGCAGATTAAGCTAGAGGACGCGGTAGCGACGAGACATCGATAGCTAGAAGATGAGGTGGAGGGCCGCGGCGAAGAAAGCGGCGGCGACGTCGACCTATTGGCCGAGATGGACGGCGATGGCCAAGCTCAATGACCTACTCGAGAGAGTGATACTGTAAAAGCTGGAGAGGATAGTTAGGACGCGCAAGGGCGCAAACAGACATTTATGTATATGTATCAATGTTGTAAAGTGACATGTGCACGTTTATGCAATTTACCAGAATTTCGGTGAAAAAATCGTTGTAGTGTTAACCCTAACGCAATTATACGTAGTATAAGTAGCGTCCGAGCAGTTGACTCTTTACTGGACTCTTGGCCTTGGCTAGCCCATAGTCCATAATGTCGGTGAGCCCGTGCACGTGTAGGAGGAACAGGCGTGACCAAGGAACATGATCGACCACCAATACGCAGACGAGGCAGCGAGCCCGTAACACATGTAGGGAGAGATCGAAGACTGGGTCTTCTCCATAGAGCATAGAGCGGAACGTGTGCTGCTCGGCGGTTGGCGAAATATCTTGGAGATATACATAGTATAAGTAGCGTCCGAGCAATTAGTTCTTTACTGGGCTCTTGGCCTTAGCAATCCCATAGTCCATAATATCGAGCGCAGAGCCTGTGCACGTGTAGGAGGAATAGGCGTGACCAAGGAACCACAGCCGACCACCCATAACGCAGAGCGCGGAGCCCGTAGCATGTGTAGGGAGAGATCGGAGACTGGGTCTTCTCCATAGAGCAGAAAACAAAATGTGTGCTGCTCGGCGGTTGGCGAAATATCTTAGAGATATGGAGAAATGTGGCGGAGCGTTTATGGAGATCATGTATTGGAGTTTGTTAAGTAGTAGCTTAGAGCTGGCGACCGCAATTGGAGATTAAACCATAATGGAGATATAATGGAGACAAATTATGGCGACCAAAACTTCATTCATTATGGAGTGGAGAATACATATCTTGAGCGTTTCAAGGATAGAAATGTATAAGGTGCTTGATGTGCCATGAATTGGGGATATCGATTCTGTCCAAGTCACATAGCCGATAAGACCCTGGTCGGGTAGCCTCTTTGACCACGTAAGGCCCTTCCCAGGAGGAGGAGAGCTTGTGCATCCCTTCGGTTTTCTGTTTTTTGCGGAGAACGAGGTCGCTGACAGCAAATGAACGACCTTTAATGTTGCGGATGTAGTATCTCCATAAGCCTTCTAGGTATTTGGCTGTGCGGACACAGGTGATCAGGCGTTCTTCTTCGGCCCTGTCGACGTCCTCTGTCTGAATAGCTATGGCTTGCTCTTCATTATAATGTTCCACCCTAGGTGCTCGGAAGGCAATGTCCGCTGGAAGTATAGCCTCAGAGCCGTAGACCAAGAAATATGGAGACACACCGGTGCTGCGACTAGCTTGAGTCCCCAGACCACAGCTGGTAGCTCTTTGAGCCATCTACCCGGATGCTTTTCTTCTTTCTGATATAGCCTCTTTTTTAGGGCATCAAGGATCATGTCGTTCGCCCGTTCGACCTGGCCGTTGGCTCTAGGATGGGCAACGGAGACGTATTTGACGAAGATGCATCGGTCTTCGCAGAAGTCCCAACAATGATGACCAGTGAATGTAGTTCTAAGGTCGGTGATAATGCTGTTCGGGGGACCTAATCTGTGGATGATATGTTCGAAGAGCTCGACTGCCTTCTTAGCAGTAGCCGAAACAAGCGGTTTGTATTCGATCCACTTGGAGAACTTGTCGATGGTGACGTACACATACCGGAAACCACCTGGCGCTGCCTTGAAGGCCCCGATCATGTCCAGTCCCCAGCATGCAAAAGGCCAGGAAGCTAGGATGGTCTGCAGTTCTTGTGTCGGCACGTGTATTTGCTTAGCGAAAAATTGGCATCCTTCACAACGTCGGACGAGGTCTTCTACGTCGATGATGTCCGTGGGCCAGTAAAAACCGGCTCGGAAAGCCTTGCCAACTAGGTTTCTCGAGGCCGCGTGGTTGCCGCAGGAACCAGAGTGAATTTCGAGAAGTAGTTTCACTCCCTCTTCTTGGGTGATGCATTTCTACAATATCCCTTCCTTGGCACTTTTCCTCATCAAGTTCCCGTCCACCAACACGTAATGCTTGCTTCAAAGAATTAGGCGTTCGATTTCAGTCTTGTCGGTAGGTACGTTGGTGCTGGTGAGGTACTTGATGAACTGTTCCCTCCAATCGGCGGCTGGCGAAGGTACTATAAGTACCAGCTGCTCGGCGGGGGGAATTTCTTGAACTTCCTTCTCTTCCTTAATAGACGACGTAAAGAGGTCTTGAACGAAAATCCCAGGCGGGATCACGGCGTGAGAAGAGCCTATCTTAGATAGGTGATCGGCGAGCTGATTTTGATCTCGTACCACGTGGTGGTACTCGATATCGTAGAACTTCCCTTCGAGTTTTCTGATTTCAGCGCAATATGCGTCCATCTTCTCACTGGAGCAGGACCAGTCTTTGTTGAGCTGGTTGATGACCAACGTGGAGTCTCCGTATACCATGAGGCATTTGACGCCGAGCTCAATGACTATACAGAGTCCGTGGAGACACGCTTCATATTCAGCGGTGTTGTTGGAGGCCGGAAAATGTATTCGGAGAACGTATCGGAGCTTATCCTTGGTCGACGTAATGAACAGAATGCCAGCACCAGCACTGTTGATGTTGAGGGGGCCATCGAAGTACATCACCCAGTGCTCGGGGCAAGTAGGGGGGATGGGCTCTTGGATCTCGGTCCACTCGGCAACGAAGTCAGCGAGCGCCTGTGACTTGATGGTAGGCCTGCTTCTGAATTCAATGGAGTAAGTGCCGAGCTCAACAGCCCACTTGATGATGCGGCCATTGGCCTCTTTATTGCGGAGAATGTCCCCTAGAGGGAACTCGGTGACCACGGTGATCTTGTAATACTCAAAGTAATGGCAGAGCTTGCGTGACGTGATCAGAATAGCGTATAGCAGTTTCTGAACTTGAGGATAACGAGTTTTGGGCTCAGTAAGGACCTCGCTGATAAAGTAGACCGGACGTTGCACCTTATAGGCGTGGCCGGCCTCCTCGCGTTCGACGACGATAGCTGTGCTAACGACGCGAGAAGTGGCGGCGATGTAGATCAGTAGAGTTTCGTCTGGTCGAGGCGCCGTCATGATCGGGGGCTTTGTTAGAAACAACTTAAGCTGCTCGAAAGCTGTGTCTGCCTCATTCGACTAGGAGAAGCGCTCGGAGGCCTCGAGAAGTTTGAAGAACGGTAGTCCCTTTTCGTCAAGGCGCGATATAAAGCGGCTGAGAGCAGCCATGCAGCCTGTAAGCTTATGTATGTCTTTTACACAAGTTAGGCGTTTCATGTTGATGATGGCGAAGACCTTGTCGGGGTTGGGTTCGATGTCACGGGCGCGGATGATGTAGCCCAGAAATATATCGGATGGACCTCTAGAGATGCACTTCGAAAGGTTTAAACTGTAGACAGAAATGGAAATCTAGGCGTCGCTTTCTCATTGCATATAGTACGGAGTTGTATATATCCCTGTCATCTGTCACGTTTATCTCGAGCCTTTGCTTCCATCATATCATGGGACCCGCCGTGGTTTTCTTTTTCTTTTTCCATCTAAAATTTCATCATATATGTGCTCTCTCTCTCTCTTAATGCATATGTACTCTCATTAGCATAATTCTATGTACCAAAAGGTAAGTATTAAGTTGTATGTATCAACTAACTCAACCCAAAAGTTTAAGTTAATGAGAAGAGGTGGGCAGTTCACTTATATTTCAACACTCCCTCTCACGTGGAGGCTCCCTCAGGCCTTAGACCCAAAAAAAAATTAAGCTGACGGGAAGAGGTGGGCAATTCACTTATATTCTAACATTCACGTGGAGGCTCCCTCAGGCCTCAGACGTGGAATAGGAGTGAGCAGCAATTGTTTTATTTTAATTGCGGTAACCAGGATTCGAACTCGAGACCTCTAGCTCTAATACCATATTAAGTTGTACGCACCTACTAACTCAACTCAAAAGCTTAAGCTGATAAAAAGAGATAGATAATTCACTTATATTTCAATAGTAAGTGCACCTATTTCTAACTTGTTCTCGAGTCGCCACTGATCTCCATCAATTATTATCGGTCTCACGTGTCACAAACTTTAGGAGTGGAAATAATAAAACAAGCATCACGAAGCACGGGCATAATATATACATGATCGCTTTGTTCCAGAAGAAAAATCATAGCAGTTCTAGCTTCATTCTAAATTTACAGAAAAATATAAAAAATATCATTTATTATGAATTTAATGATACTTCTTTTGGTATCATATGCATTGATAAGCTTATATATAAATTTGATCAATCTCATGATTTTTTTTGAAAGATCTAGAACATTCCGGCTTTCATTAATAATAAGAAGGGAGCAGAAACATCCGATTACATGCACGAGGAGCACTCCCCTAACACAGCCTACGCTGCGTAGGTTTTAGAAAGAAACAAGCGTCCGGTTCGCTTGACTTATAAATCGTACTTTTTCAATCAACGAATAGTATTTTTTTCTCATGATAGTACTTGTCAACAGTACTTTCAACCATAATTTGTCAGCCAAGCGAACATGGCTAAGGTGTATTACTTGCTACCTAATTGTGCAACCATTGGTGGCTGAAGTGCCGACCTACGGGCTAACGCCCAGCAATGGGCTGTGTCCTTGATCTCGTCAAACACTCGAAGCGCCGTTTTCCTCTGATCCCTGAAGATAATAGTGTTATGTTGAAATGAATTGATCGTTAGGTTTCCTGTGGTCAAACTATCTAGTGCTTGTATTTTCTAAAACGATATAATGCAACGGTGATATTTTTTTTCAGTGGTAGCCTGGTAGGGGTGAGTGTGCGTGCTTGAGCATCTTCATCTACGCTGAGTTTTGAAAGAAAAGGACAAAGGGTATCGACCATCGATCTTACTCGTCATATTCGTGTTATCGGCAAAGTCGATAGAGTGGTAGTAGGTTCCTGTCATGCGTTGCGTTGTTGGTTTGTTCCTGCTAGTGGGTTAGTTAAGTTGATCTTGCAAATTCTTTCGAATATAAATACAAAAATGCTATACAACACACATGTATTTTGGTAAAAAAAACACATATATTTTTTTTTATCTCTCTCATACATCCGATGCACGACGTGGAGTCCATCCAACTATACATGTTTACATCTCTACAAGCCTCACCACACTGCATGAATAAAGCCCGTCGGTCTTATCCTTCCCATCCTTGTCCTCTTCTATCCCTTTCCCTTCCCCACACAGCGGTCTGCCGGTGCCGGAGCGAAAACACTCTACCTGCGGGTATGTTCGACTTCGATCTGGTACTAATTCACTACGACTTACTGCGTACCCACAAGTGTTTAGCTTCTGGTAGTGTAAGATTTATTATACATCATTAATCGACTTCAGTGCGAGTAAGCCATGCATCCAGACTCCTGGATTCGTGCATATCTGTACCGATCATACCAGACCGATACTAATTCCTCTTTATTTGCAGCAGCTGATTGAATCCGATCCAAGGACAGCACTACACTACATACTGATATAGTGATGTACTCCATGGAAGATCATCAGACAACAACGATTGCGCACACGTGGTTGGCGGTGATGGCGATCGCCGTTCTCCCTATCGCCTCCGTCCTGATCCTGACTGCCACCAAGATGGGAAGAACCGTCGTCGCCCCTCCCAAGCGCAAAGGGCCGCCGGTGGCGGAGTGCGCTCCTCTCCTCGGAGTGCTGCCCGCCATCCTCACCAGGAGCTTGCAGGACGTGATCTGCGACCAGTACTCGAAGCTCGGCAGCGTGTTCACTCTGAGCTCCTTGGGAGTGAAGGTGACGTTCCTGGTGGGGCCCGAGGTCTCCGCCCATTTCTTCCATGCCGCCGAGTCGGAGATCAGCATCGGCGACGTCTACAAGGTCACCGTCCCGATCTTCGGCAAAGGGGTCGGCTATGACGTCGACCACGACACGCGGAACGAGCAGCACAGGTTCTTCGCCGACACTCTGAGGCCGGCCAAGCTCAGGAGCCATGCCCGTCTCATGGTGGGCGAGGTGGAGGAGTACTTCGCCAAGTGGGGCCAGTCCGGCACGGTCGACCTGAAGCAAGAGGTCGAGAACGTGCTCGTGCTGATCGCGAGCCGGTGCCTGCTGGGGAAGGAGGTCCGGGATCACATGCACGACGAGGTGTCCTCGCTCCTCCACGAGCTCATCGGCGGCCTGCACCTAGTCAGCCTCTTCTTCCCGTACCTCCCGACCCCAGCTCACCGCCGCCGCGACCGAGCGCGCGCCAGGCTCGAGGAGATATTCTCCGGGATCGCCAGGCTGCGCAGGAGCTCAATCTCATCCGGCCGCGGCGCCGGGGACGACGACGGCGACCGCGACCACGACATGCTGCAGGGCCTGCTGGACTCCAGGTACAGAGACGGCCGCGGCACGACCGAGGCCGAGGTCACCGGCCTGCTCGTGGCGCTGCTCTTCGCCGGCCACCACACCAGCGCCACAGTCACCACCTGGACGGCGGCGCGCCTTCTCCACCACGCAGAGTGGCTGCACGCGGCCACGGAGGAGCAGAGGCGGCTGCTGCTGCTGCTTCTGCAGAGGAACGATCAGAACGACGACGCTGCAGCAGTCATCAACTATGACGTCCTGCTCCGGATGGACGTCCTCCACCGCAGCGTCAAGGAGGCGCTGCGGCTCCACCCGGTGACCCCAATGATCCTCCGCCGCGCGCGCAGGGCGTTCACCGTGCGCACTCAGGACGGCGCCGAGTACGAGGTCCCCGAGGGGCGCATGCTGGCGAGCCCGCTGGTGGTGAATAATCTGCTCCAGGGCATCTACAGGGACCCTGATGTGTTCGACCCGGATCGCTTCGCCGCCGGGAGGGAGGAGGACAGGGTCGGCGGCGACCTGGCCTACACCTCCTTTGGCGCCGGGAAGCATGCCTGCATGGGCGAGGGATACGCCTACCTGCAGATCAAAGTGATACTGAGCCATCTCCTCAGGAACTTCGAGCTCCAGCTGGTTTCTCCCTTCCCGGAGACGGAGAACATGATCTCCATGAGGCCCAAAGGGGAGGTCATGGTAAGCTACAGGAGACGCCCTCTGCTGCGGTAGTGCACTAGCTTGAGAGCAAGTCAATAAGCAATGCAGTGAACGGACTTTTATTTGTTGAGCCACAAATTAATCAGGGAATTGCATTGTGTTAGCATGGCTGGAAGTCTTTACGTACACAGATCCACTGCAAACTTGTTGCAGAGGGGTCGTTAGAAAGCAGAAGGACGTGCGAAAGAAATCGCGGGCTTTTGCTACTCGCAGGGAATTGTGCGGTCGCCGCTTCAGCACTTGGGCAAATCCTTGGGCGGCGGCAAAACCGACTCATCAGGGCCATCGCCGTCCTCCAGCAGGAAGGCCATCTTGAGGCCCCAGCTCGTGTGCACCTCCAGATGGCAGTGCAGGAACCAAACACCTGGATTGTCTGCCCTGAACCGGATCGCGGCCCAGCCGCCGGCGGGCACGCCGACGGTGTTCCTCTCGGGCGGGTCCACGAGGTTGTACTTGGCGGGGTCCTTGGCCGGGTCGAAGTTGCCGAGGCCCCTCCCGACGACGAAGAAGTTGTAACCGTGGAGGTGGAACGGGTGCGACTCCACGGACAGCAGGTTGGTGTCCTGCAGCACCAGCTCCACGGAGGAGTTGTACGCGAGCTTGCTCAGCCTCGTGCCCAGAGACGCGGCGAGCCCCGACGTGAGCGGCACGCCCGTGTAGTTGAACCGCGCCGGCGGGCGGTCGGGGAAGTCGGCGGCGAAGACGCCTCTCAGTCCGCCGTAGTGCGCTTCCAGCAGCGCCACCGGGGGCATCACGAACGTGATGTTGTTGAGCGACGCCGCGAGGCGGGAGCCGTTCAGGCACGACGCGCATGGGTCGATGTTGAGCCCGATGGTGTACAGCAGGTGCCGGTCCACGGCATGCGGCACGTCGGCCGGGTACCGCGCCGAGTTGAGGCTCCGGAGCCTGTCGTGGAACGCGGTCACGGAGCGCGTGCTGTTCGTGTCGGGCATCAGCCGGGGTGCGGCGGGAAGGACGGAGGTCGGGACGCCGGCGTACTGGAGGATGGCGGTGGCCGTCTTGTTGTCCGCGGGGACGGGCACGTCGTTGAAGGGCTTGGTTGGCCATGAAGTACCGCCCGGGCCGCTGGGCCGCGCGGACGAGCACGTTGGTGGTCTGGCCGGGCGAGAGCTGGATGGTGGACGCCGCCAAGGGCCTGGTGTAGGTGGCGTCGATCTCCACCACCGTCATGGTGTGCCCGGCGATCGAGAAGAAGAGCTCGTCGTTCACTGCAGCGTTGATGACCCGGAGGAGGTACGTCTTCCCCCACTGCACCTGCAGGACGTACGTATCTGATCGAAGCAAGACATGACATGTGCAAGGAGCACGGTTAGTAACACCAATACCTTACCTTGTGTCATTAGCAATGCAAAAGTACCAACAAGAACCCATCAGTCCAAGAGACCATCATAAGCAACATTCCCACGCACGTTTCTCGGAGCACGGGAAGAGCGGGCCGGGTTTGCCGTTGATGGTGTGCGCGTCGGACATGTTGGGCGCCATGCCAAGCATGCGGCCCTGCTTCTCCACGGCCTCCACGTCGGCGTGCCACCACTCGCCTGCGACACCAACACAAACCCACCAGCACGATCGAGCGTCGTCGTTCGTCAGAGTGTAACACACAAGCTGGACAGTGGGTGGACCGGCCGATCGATCGGTCACTACGTACTCACGTACCCAGGATGATCTCGGCCTCGGCGTCGGGCTTGGGGAACGGGTAGGGGACGCCGCGCTCGGGGAGGACGACGATGGCGCCGTGGACGGTGGCGCGCAGCCAGGCGACGTGCGCGTGCCACCACAGCGTCCCGCGCTGGCCCGTGACGTTGAAGTCGTAGGTGTAGCTCCCGCCGCCGCCCTGGATCGGGCACTGCGTGACGTACGCCGGCCCGTCCGCCCACCCATTCCGGCGCTGCTTCAGCCCGTGCCAGTGGATCGTCACGTTGTGCTCGACGCGGTTGGTGACGCGGACGACGACGCGGTCCCCTTCGCGGGCGTAGATGGTTGGCCCAGGGTAGCTGCCGTTCACCGTCACCATGGATTTCGCATGGCACAGCCGGCTCACGTTGCTCATCACGATCTGCGTGCGTGCGTACGATCAAATTAAGCGCCGAATTGTATCCACGACCACAAAACCGCGAGCAACAAGAACAATGATAATAATCAACAGCATATATGTGTATATACTCACGTCGAATTGGTATCTCTTGACGTCAGCCTGCGCAGAGAGAGTGAGGACTGCAAGGAGGAGAGCCGAGAGCACTAGGGGGAGTCCGTGCCGAGAGGAGGCCATCGCCATTGCAGCTGCAGATGCGATGCCGGCGCTCCGTATCCGTGCGTGTTGCGCCTCCTTATATCTTCACAGACGTCGAGGGCTCCAGGCTCTGGCGAAGTGGGAAATCACTTAGCTTGGTTGAATAACAAGGTGGTTGGAGTCTTGGAGACCAGAGAGAGCTGGAGCAGGAGCTGGTGGGTGGTGAGATGGCCGGCTGGAACGGTCGGGAGAGTAACGCAGGGTCGAGGCGATGCGTGAAGGAAACTGTGATGGTGACATGAGTAGTGCGAGCGGGAGGAGTGGCAGCTGCAGAGCTGCTGGACATCAGTCGGCGGCGTCGAAGCGAACTGTATCGTTCCTCATGTATTCCTTTTTATCGTCAAAGCAGGGTTTGTTCTTGAGCCTCACTAATCGATCCTAGGTTGAACACCTATGTGTCCTTTGGCTTAAAGGAAACACTGACGTACGTGGACTGCGGACACACCGTTTGCGTAGTTGTTGCTCATCAGAAACAAAAGTCCTCATTGCTTGGTAGCCTTTACGGGGCAAGCGTATTCTTGGCACCAACCAGCGATAACGGGCCGAGAGGGATGGTTGATGGTATCTGAAAATCTTAACCTACAGTACATTCTACACTCGTGGCAAAATCTTTATCTGAATGGAAACGCTTAGCCGCGTTCGTCCTGTCGGACGCGGCATCCTACTCCGTTTCGTCCGCCTCTTTTATATATATATATATATATATACCAGAGATAATATTACAATACATACTACATGCCATGATCCTTGATTTGATGTTTGCAATATCAATCATTCGAGCGTGGAAGACCATACCAAAGAATATCCATATCCAGAAGGATAAGACCGTGCGCGACGAAGGACAGCGTAAAAGGAATATACAGTCACTCTACTGTAACCAGGACAATTATTCTCCGTCCAGCTATCTAGGCAACAGTAAGAAGGAATAATTGAAGACTTCGCCTCGAAAGCTCCTTCAAACGATAAGCATGAAGGACCCTCCCTTCGCGCTATAAAGCGAGACGCCGGGCGCATTCATTCAGCATCGGAGTATCGGATCAAAGAACCAGAAACCGAACACCACCAGCCTCAGACACCGCACTCTCATCCACTCCACTCCACCGTCCACCAACTCTCCACTCACACATACACCATGAAGACATGATCTCAGAAAAACTCTGAGAATCATCCACCTGTAATAGTAACCACCCACTACCGTTGTATTACTCCACCTTTGTAAATTATAGAATAAAGGAGGTCTCCATGATCTTCCTGCGCTTGTAAGGTAGTACCTAAGGTTTGTGCTAAGTGCTTGGGGTTTCCCGAAAGGGAAAGCCGTATGTAAGTTTGTTCTGTGGAAATGAATTAAGCTTTCCTGTTTTAATCCCTATCTTCCTTTAAGCTTGTTTATATGGGGCGATGTCTCTATGCTAGAGACCCTAGAGGAGAAACCTCTGTGTGTGTTGTTCTCGTGTTAGCCCTGGTAGCGGCGTTTGTAGAGAACCCTATGTGCACAGAGAAGTGTTCCCTTCAGGTGGAACTGCCTGGGGAGACGATAGATCCTGAGTCCTGCGTGTGCGTGGCTGGGGATAGCGAGGGAGAAGACCGGGTTAGCCTGGTTCCGAAGCGAGCTAGTGATGCATACGGTGAGTATCGAGTAGGACTGTCACCAGCATAGTCGCACGACTGACTGAAACATCGGTCTCGCCAGCCTGCAAAAGATCCTGAGAAATATTAATCGGCATATTCACTAATCGCACACATATTCAATAATCGCACGCATCCTGCATCCATAAAGCAATACAAAGTGCTCCAAATAGCTACGCGCATAGTGCTCGAATAGTGAAGAAGTTGAGTACCAGAGCCACTCCCGGGTGAGTGCTCGTGCACTGGTCATATTCTAAATTTAAATAGTAGCGAGCATTTTAAATAGTGCCATGAATTTGAATAGTAAATGCTAAATTTGAATAGTGCTGTGAATAGTAACTCAAAATTTTAAAATTTGAATTCCGAATCCGTTCGAGTTCTCAGTGAAATTTGCCCCCATGGTAGCAGTGGTATCGAAGCCTGGTTATTAAAATTCGAAATTAAGGGATTTACTATAACTTGTTGAAGATTGAAAAGTTACATTATCTAAATTTAGAAATTAATACAGAAAAGACAGTCAATACTAAAGAGAATATAAATGTAAGGTGCAGACTAAATAGCTCTGAAGAACATACTTGGCATACCTCTCACGGACAGATAAACCTAATAGTTGATTTAATACATAACTTTTATATATCTTGGGGAAAGAGGCAAGATGATCTAGAGCTAAAATTTGACAGACTGCAAAAGGAGCATAAGCACCTTGAAGAGAGATATTCAGATACCAATAATAAATTAGAATTAGCTTTACAAATTTTAGAAGAAAATAAAGTTTCTCTAGGTAAAATTAGCTAGAATAGTGATTATATTAAAAAAGATATAACGTGCCTATATAAGAAGTCTAATAATATTAATATTGTTGAGCATAACAAAGAAATTGTGTTATCATCAGCAGGAATAGTTGAGTCCACTGGATCTTTAAATTCAGAAAGATTGAAGTATCTGAAAGCCTCTCTAGAAGAGACAAGTCACTCTAGTTAGTAAATAGAGATATAAGACCTATAGGTTTTAAAGATAAACTAAAGGGATGATGCGATGATATTGAAACCTTAGAAGAAATGATAGACGTAGAAAAAGATCTTGATAGATATCAGAAAGATACTCTAAGAAAAATAAGGCCCCAACAAATATATCAAATGGGTTGGTTTGAAAATAAAAATAGATTATATAGAATATCTAGAGAAGTAGAATTAAGTGTAATAAATATAAGAATTGTTAGTAAACAATTTGAGAATACTTTAAAATATTTAGGGTATAAATATATACATCAAGGAATGTATATCATTGGAATTAAAGGTATGACAAGAAAAAAATTAGGAACTAAGGTTCTAATAACTTTATTAGATAAAAGATGGGACTCCATAAATAAAGCAGCATTAGGATTTTTAGAAGGAGATATGAATGAAAATATGTTAATAACATATATAGCTCCAGATTTAATAATTCCAGTTAAAGAATTTATAGATAAGATGACATTTGGATCTCAGACTAAAGGATATGAAGACTTTAAAGGAACGAATCTATTAGTAAGCATAGAATTTATAGGAAGGTTAACCAACAGAAGTGGAACCAGATATAAGGTAAATGTGAACAATGTTGTAGAAAGTATGCAATCTAAAGGAATAAAATTTATGAGTCCTCTGAAAATAAATTCTGAAGAAAGAGCAGGAGAAAAATGGAATATAAACTCGTTAATGGAGCCAAAAATTTTAAAACAACCTAAAGATTACATAAGCTATGAAGATAATAGAGGGATAACTAGTATTAGGTTCGTAGATTATAAAGAACAAAGTTTGGATGATTTAGAAGCATCCAGTTCAGAGGCAAAATAGAAGAAAATAGAAGGCATAGCATATGTGAATTTATGGAAAAATTAGATATAGATAATGAAATAAAACATTATGAGCAAAAGTTAAGCAAAATTTATGATGAATACAAAACCTCTATGATATGTCAATGTGCTACTATAAGAGAAAAAGAACTCTACTTTAGACGAGAAATATATAGACTTAATAACATAAAAAAGGATAGAGTTAAATAATAAGAAATCTAGCATTCCAATAAAGAAAAATGAATTTGTGTCAAAGCAAATAGAAAATAGGGTAAGGGAAGCCCAAAAAGAATTAGATTATAGCAAGGATAAGATAAAAGTCATAGAAAATAATGAGATAAGCGAAGAAGAGCAATGGGAAATTAATAATAAGCTCTTACTAGAAAGGTATGAAGAAGAGTATGAAGATACAATTGAGATATGGCAGTAACAACTCAATAACTCTCATAAACCCCTTAGAAAATAAAGAGTTGCCTAAAAATAATGCTATAGAAGAAATGGAAATAGATCCAAGTTCATCAAAAAGAAGACGAGGTCCTGAAATAAAAATAGAAGGAGAAAGTGAGAGACCAACTATAAAACCAGGAACTTGACCACCAGAAAAACAAGAATCTGCATATAGATATATACCTGGACAATATAAGCATATGGGTTCAAAAAGAAGAGAATTTGAAAAGAAAGTACAATTCCAGAACTATAGAAGTGATGGTGCTATATTAAATTTAGCAGCACATGATCCTATAGATTGGTCAAATATAATTAGCATATGGAAAGGATTGATAGTCCAAAAGTATATACAAAATCAGCATAATATTGGAAATAGAGTAGAAGATATGATTACATATTTAGAAACATTTTTAGGAGAATCAGTCAAAGTTTTATGAGAACAATGGATAGAAGATTTCCATAATCATTATGCCCAATTAAAAATGGCTGGTAATAACCCATATAATTTTGTAAATATTATATCAAGCATTGTAATTAGTGAAGATCCTGAATTAGGATTTACTGTTTTACAGAATGATAAGATTAAAAGAAATAGAAAAATTGTCACTAACAAGCTGGAAAGGAATAAAAGAATTTTCTCAACACTATTTGTATAATGCTACGACTGCTAAGCAAGGCTATAATCAAGGTATAGTTGAAAGATATTTCAATAAATTACCAGATCCTTTAGGTTCTATGATATTTGAAGAATATAAAAAAGAAACTATTGGTAAAGAATATAATATCTCTCAGGCTATAACATTTGTTTTCAAACAGTTAAGAAAAATATGCACGAACATACAAGCCCAAAGATCAATGAAGCAATTAGATTATAATTTTTGCAATAAAATAGTCCAAATACCATTAACATATGGAGAAGAGAGATCTAGAAGCAAGAAATATCCTAAGAATTATAAGAAAGAAAATGTAAGGACTAAGAGACGTTACTTTCTAATTAGATCAGACAATAGAGCTCCATTCCTCCATAAGAGGAATGTAAGAAGATATAATCCTAGAAAAAATTATGATAGTACATGTAGATGCTTTATTTGCAACTCGCTAGATCACTTAAACAAAACATGTCCTAACAAAGACAAGATATTCCAATAAGCAAGAAGAACAAGAAAAGGTTCAAATAATAGATAGTGTGAATGAAAATATTTTAGTCCGTGATGATGATATAATGAACGATGAATCGATATACTCAATTATAGAGACAGATGAAATAGAATATGATGAACAAAAAGAATCAAGTGATGAAGAGTTAGACTTAATTGATAAGTTAGCAGGATTAAAGATAGAAATGATGGATCAAATAAACTGGGAACACAAGTGGGATCATAAAAAAAGGTGATCCTAATATAAAATGTGTATTTTGCATATATTATCAAGATCCAGCAAAAAGAGCAACATGTAGGCTATGTTTAAGACAAGCATGTATGTCATGTCTAAAACAGCAAAGTGATATGAAAAATAACTCAGAAGCTGAAATACTATATGAGCAAAATAAAGTGCAATCAGAAAAAGAAGTAATTCTAGAGGAAAAAGGAAACAAATATTTAAACAATATTCCACAAGAGTTTCTCATTCCTAGATTTAGTTTTAAGACCGAATAAACTTTGTCATACTTTACTCATGATATTATAGATATAATTTGGAAGAAATATGCTGAAAGGCATTACAAAACCTTTCATGATATACAAAACTACTTTATAAAATTATACCAAGGTAAAGAAAGACATCTAGGAATAATTGCGAATGCAAATATTTTTCCTTTACTTCATCTCGATGATAAATTAATTGTTAAGCCTCATCAAAAATTCTTAATATTGAGGGCTGATATAAATTTAAAATATTTCAGAAGCATACAAAGAAATATTGGAGATGATATTTCTCTACAAACTATTATTGATCATGGATTAGTCCATGATATATATGGAACACTTGAAGAAATACTCCAATCAGACCTTGGAATAGCTATCAAAGAAGCTTGTAAGAAATTAACATGTATTTAAGGGAAATACAAAATTAAGTTTTATTCTAATCCACCAAAATTTACACAACCAATAAGACCAGCATGGCATGATATATATATCATGAAGGGTTCATACAAATTTCCTACTACATGGACTTCAGAGTCATGGCAAAATTATGAAGAGATATTTGTAAAAGGCACGAATCATGATAATTGGAGAATTTTCAGTGAAGCAAAAGAATTAGAATGAAATATCAAATTTGCTCCTGGATATTATATGATGTACCAAAATAAAATAATCAAAGTGTACTATGGAAGGTACAACATAATACAAAGAGAAGTTGGAAGATTAATAAAGCCTAGCTATGACAAAGAATGTCAACTAAGAAAAGAATATCGTGAATTGTTGTCCTGGTATGAAATATGGCAACCTAAAAAAGTGGACAACGAAAAAAATATTGAAGAGTCAATATAAACTCAATTCAATATCAATATATATATATATATAAGAAATATACTTTCTATGTTGATAAGGTGTTATCAACAATTTGGCCGGGGAAGAGATAATATTACAATACATACTACATGCCATGATCCTTGATTTAATGTTTGCAACATCAATCATTCAGGCGTGGAAGACCATACCAAAGAATATCCATATCCAGAAGGATAAGACCATGTGCGACGAAGGACAGCGCAAAAGGAATATATAGTCACTCTACTGTAGCCAGAACAATTATTCTCCGTCCAGCTGTTCAGGCAACAGTAAGAAGGAATAATTGAAGACTTCACCTCGAAGGCTCCTTCAGACGATAAGCATGAAGGACACTCCCTGCACGCTATAAAGCGAGACGCCGGGCGCATTCATTCAGCATCGGAGTATCGGATCAAAGAACCAGAGACCGAACACCACCAGCCTCAGACACTGCACTCTCATCCACTCCACTCCACCATCCACCAACTCTCCACTCACACATACACCATGAAGACATGATCTTATAAGGACTCTGAGAATTATCCACATGTAATAGTAACCACCCACTACCGTTGTATCACTCCACCTTTGTAAATTAAAGAATAAAGGAGGTCCCTATGATGTTTCTGTGCTTGTAAGGTAATCCCTAAGGTTTGTGCTAAGTGCTTGGGGTTTTCCGAAAAAGAAAGCCGTATATAAGCTTGTTCTGTGGAAATGAATTAAGATTTCCTGTTTTAATCCCTGCCTTCCTTAATAAGCTTGTTCATATGGGGCGATGTCTCTATGCTAGGTACCCTAGAGGAGAAGCCTCTGCGTGTGTTGTTCTCGTGTTAGCCCTGGTAGCGGCGTTTGTAGAGAACCCTGTGTGCGCAGAGAAGTGTTCCCTTCGGGTGGAACTGCCTGGGGAGACGATAGAGCCTGAGTCCTGTGTGTGCGTGGCTGAGGATAGCGTGGGAGAAGACCGGGTTAGCCTGGTTCTGAAGCGAGCTAGTGATGCATACGGTGAGTACCAAGTAGGACTGTCACAAGTATAGTCGCACGACCAGCTGAAACATTGGTCTCACCAGCCTGCAAAAGATCCTGAGAAACAGGGGTTGTCCTCACTAAACATACCAGTGGCTCGATCTTTGCAGTCGCTGTCTCGGCGATAGGTCTCGCTTGGCGATGGCCTCTTCGGTGCGACGGCGGTGGCCCTTCCATGGTGAGGTAGTGCGGTGGGCTTCGGGCTAAGGCCTTACTTCATGTTTGAAGCTGACATTGGCGACGTCTTTGATGCCGTTTTCCTCGTTGGAGGCTTTGTTGTGAAGTCCATCTCCATTTCGCTTGGGGTCTTCAGTTGAAAGATCTCGAATGGATTTTTCCGTTCAGCATTGGAAACGTCCGAGGACGCCATTTCCTCCACGGAGGCATCGCTTTGGAGGACCTCCTTCTAACCATGGATGTTGCTATAGCTTGTATGGTGACCCTTGTTACCGGTGCTGGGTTCATAGACCAGCAGTTAACCTCTCGGTTCTTTTAAAAATAAAAAAGTTTGTTCCCCGGCGCCCACGGAGTCACCAACTGACCATGGTTCCAAAACTAGAACAGATAGATGGAATGGAGAGAGAGAACATGGTTTCCATCACAGAAATGATGGACACATCCTGAGAGAACTGAATCACACTTCACACGCACAGCTAACCAGCTAATTAGTTCTACAAATGCAATGGCATCAGTACGTTGTATATGGCTATATATGGTATCACACAAAGTGACAACATGCTGTGGTCTTATCTTCGAGTTGAAGAGACGATTGTAAGTGGCATTCATCCTTGAGTCACTTAGAAGAGGAGACGGTTCGTCGGAAATATTTTGTTTCTTCGGAAGAGCAGGCTACGGATCAGAGTGGAAAGGTTGTTTCACAGTTGGTGGGGCATCACCGCGCCGAGGCAAAAATGCATGCACCTAAGGTCTCACCGTTGGCAATGGATTGGCTTCAAAGCGATCGAGACAGAGTCCTATACGAAACAAATGTTTGTTCCCCGGCGCCCACGGAGTCACCAACTGACCATGCATGGTTCCCATACTGGGACAGAGAGAACATGGTTTCCATCATCCTGAGAGAACTGAATCACACGCACAGTTAACCAGCCACACAGCATACGACAGATAACTCTACAAATGCAATGGCATTGTACATACGTATATGGTGATATATTTAGTGCTTTCTACCGAAGCCACTCCTGTCCACCAACCCAAACCTTGGTGATGAACGGTGCAGCTTCAGCCTGCGACAGTTGGTGAGACCACGCAACTCTTCCGTCAGTTTTGGAGCCTTCCCCGTAGCACTGGTACTGCCCGTAGAACGCGGTCCTGCACGGCCACATCATTGAACCAGAACACGTCAGGATCGGAGAACGTATGCATGCGAGATCGAGTTTCAGCAGCTCTGCAGCTGTAATGTGCACCTCTGTCTCTGTTTGTCAGCGTCGCTCCAGTCGTCCCAGCCCTGGGGCCTCACCGTGCTGGACATGTAGCTGAGCGCGAAGACGACGCGGGAGTAGGGACCCCAGGGTCGGCCCAGGATGGACGTGCCGACCCCGAGCCCCGTCAGCTTGCACCCGACGAAACTGAACCCGGTGTCCACCGACTCCGACGACCGTTCATGCGCCGTGAACGCGCCGCCGGCCGGCGAGACGGAGTGGAGGTGGCACTTCTGCGTACGTACGACATCAATTTGATCGAGTAACAGAAACGTCTGAGGATGAAATAAAGGGCAATGTGGATTTGATGATCGATCGATGGATCCACAAGTAGTCAAGTACGTACATCGAACAGAGCCTTGCCATTGCCGAAGATGAAGTCGGTGCCCCCTTGGACGTAGCAGCCACGGTAGTAATGGCGGCCCATGTCGTCCAGGAGCGTGTCCTGGAACGACACGAACCTGCACCCGTAGAACGCCGCCCTGTCTCCGGCGACCCTCATGGCGACTGCCGGCCCGCTAGTCCCGAACGTGTTCTGGATTGCAAATGAATAATATATGGAACCAATCAAGACCGTGCTAAAGTACGTGAACCAATTAATCAAGACTGCATATATATGCACACCTGGAACGCTAAGCGCTTGGCGATGAAGTCGGAGGCTAGCACGGATACTGTCGGGCTCTCAGAGGCCACCCAGGACTCGTTCCAGGTGATGACGGTCGAGCTGGCGCTCGTGCCCACAAGAGTTATGTAAGGCTTGTCCACCACCACTTTCTCTCTGCAAATTAAAGGACAGTGCGAACACATGTAGTACTAGATGTTTTAGCTTGATCCTTTCGAAAAGAAAAAAAGAGATTAGCTTGATCAACATGTGGATCCAGAAATGAACATGCATGCGTGTATACATGCCAGATCGCGCGAGAGAGCATCGTCCTTCACTACTACACTTGCCTGTACACTGCGGGCCTGATCCGGATGACGACGCTGCCGCCGGCGGATGAGCCGCCGTTGTTGCTCGCCGCCGGTGCCGCATCGATGGCGTCCTGGATCCTCCTATGGTCGCCTTTGCCGGACTGGTCAACCAGGAGGACGAGCTGCCGCGACCGCGAGCCCGTCATATCGCCGCCCACGCCGTCGTCTTCAGTGGCTGCGCAGAAGCTGCAGGCGACGAGAGCCAGCAGCGCTGCTGCCCTGTTGCCGTGGCCCTGCTGCCCCGCGGCGCCTTGGCGCGATTTAACAACATGCTCCCGAGTCCCGAGTCCCGGACGACGACGACGATGATATATTCGACCCTAAGGCATGGAGTTCGCTTTCGCGCGAATCGGTGCAAGAACCAGGCCGGTTTATATATATATATATGTGTGTGTGTGTGTGTGTGTGTGTGTGTGTGTGTGTGTGTGTGTGTATAGCCAGGTCAACCGCTGGCTACGTACTCCTACGTTGTAAGTACGTGTTCTCATGCTTGCGCGGATGCGCGTGCGTTGTTCCGTTACGCGAGTTGGTGCCGAACTAGATAGGCACAGGCACTTCTGAAGTTGGTGCACGATGACGGGCTCTAGTACAGTCGGAACACATGACGTCTGGACGAAGGTATTCATTTCACGGGGGCGCAACTACTGGTATTGTTTCTGGTTTGGCCGCACCACAGATTTGCAAACGATCTAGTAACCTAGCTAGCCAGGCGTGCAATGACGGAATGCTCGCGAAAAGTGTTCGGGGGTAGCTTCACTTGGAGCAAAGGAATTGAATTTGCTGATGATTTGGTTGATAATACTTGGCTTGTGGCGTCAGTCCAATCCACATGCATGCATGTAAAAGCTGCATAGATGTGTACACTTGCGGTCATCGTAACTAGAAGCACATCTCTCGACCGTTCTGGAATTTTTTCCATTTGCTTTTTGTCTGCGACGACTGCGCCGGTCGAAATGTTTTGCGGCGTTCAGTGTTTTGCTTAAAGTTTGTGCTACACTGCTATTGCTCTTTACCATAACACATGGGTGTTTTACTTAAAAACAGTTTTTTAATTAGTGTGTGTTTGAATCCCCTTCAAAACTTGCATCTAGATCCATCCCACTGCAGGCACGGGATTCAGTCAAAAGCAAGGAAAAATCACCAAAATTTAACCAAATTTTCGACAATCTGATCGAACAACCAAATTCAAATCACTTACATTGCGAGGTAGGCACTTGTAAATATATGAGGCCTTGATTCCCATTCCCATTTTCATCAGTTTTGGTCTCCAACTCTAGAACTGTGTGAAGCCCGCACTTATTGCACGTGATTAGGTCAAGGTCCGGTCCCTTCCTTCGAGGAGGCCGCCGGAGGAGGGGGAGGCAGGCGAGGGACAGTTGCAGGAGGCAGCGGGAGGACGAGGGACAACGGCAGGAGGCCGCGGGAGGAGGGGGAGGCAGACGACAGGAGGCAGTGGTTGGAGGCAGCGGACTCAGCCCCCTGAGCCCGTGCCACCGACGGAGGAGGAGGAGGAGGTCGAGGAGGAGCAGGGTGCGGCGCCCGAGGACGAGGGAGGCGAGGCGTCGGGTGTCTACCAGCGAGGCTCGGCGACGCTCCCTTCGTTTCCGCTTCCTCAGAACCGTCTAGTGCTTCGCCCTGTGCCGCCCAAGTAAGTAAATATAAATGATATCACAACTACTTCATATGATATGTTTGAAATCGAAAGAGAAACTGATAAATTTTCTTCTTACTTGTGCAGGGCTTGGGAGGTGTTGTCAGGTACTCCTCTGCGCTCTCCCGCGACCGTCTTGGGTGTGTTGTGCCGGAAGTGGTTCCCCGGCATTGTGGAGTTGCCGTCGGAGGCCCGAGAGCCAGCCTACACGTGGGACAGGTACGCCCTGGGCGAGGACGACCAGTACCGCAACAAGCAGGAGCGGATACTTGCTGAGTTTTGGGTAAGTTCCTCTCGCACAACATTAATCAATCCTTCACATTGAATTCTATTTTTTTCAAATAACGATTGGATATATCATCTTTTATGCAGAGGTTTTTCAGGGCCGAAGAAGGAACCGAGGGCCTCGCTGATCGTGTGGCGCATGCAGCCTGTAGGAAGTATGTCACCGACATGTTTCACGAGGCGCGCGTCCAGGCCCACATAGACTACTACGCGTCGGCTCGTAGAATGACAGTCACCAAGAGGGAGGCTCGACAGATGACGCTGACCCAGGAGCAGTACCTTGAGGTACATGAATAACATTGATATTGTTTTGTTTTTGAATTAAATATGTTCAATTTCATCTTCATATATGTCAAACACTCGTTGACTTGTAGGTGATTCCCTGGTGGTGCCGAGCGCATGCCGACGCCTGGACAATGATCGTGGCTAGGTGGTTCACGCCGGCCTACATAGAGAAGCACGAGTCTCAGCGGGCACTGCGTATGCTCAGGCCAGCTGCCACTCACCATCAAGGCAGCAGGAGTCTCCCCGGATTCAAATCGGCATATGTAAGTGATTTTTCTTCTATTTAGTTTCACGCTTAACGTATGCCTGATTGCTCACCACCTGCCGCCTTTCTCGCAGGAGGCTGCGCACCCGGACGAGGATGTCTCGATGTTCACGGCGTGGGCTATGTCCCACCAGACCAGGGTGGCCGGCGACGTCACCTGGGACCCGGCTGCCCCTCGCGAGGCATACTCCGACCCTAACGTGTACACTAAAGTCCAGGAGTACACGTCGGCGGTACAGCAGCGGCACGGGCCAGAGTACGACGTCCGCACCGAGCCCATTGATGCCGAGGCCATCATGAGGCTCGGTGGCGGCAGGAAGCACGGCCGGACGTGGATTGCGAACGCCGCCATCGACCCCACCACTGTTCCCACTCTGAGCCAGCTCCGAGCACAGAGCACGAGTTCCAGCCAGCCCATACGCTCACGGCCTACTCCGACACTGCAGCGGGTCGATGCGCTCGAGGTAATTCTTGTTTTACTCGTCGTAAATTAATATTCTCACACTTGAGTTAGTTTTGCATTACTGAAATATTGGAGTGCAATATTGCAGGCCCAGAACAACGAGAAGACGGCGCAGATCACGGCCCTCACTGCTCGGCTGGAGGCTGAGCAGGCCGCTCGGGAGGCCCAGGAGGTCAGGATTGCAGAAATGATGCAAATCATGCAAGCTCTTGGGCAGAAGACGGGTGTGCCTGTGCAGATGTCAGCTCCTCCGCCTCAGGTGCCGCACGCGTTTGCAGCTACTCCTGTAAGCGTTAAAGTTCACTTCTCGCTTGTGTGACATAGAAACCCAGAGAACACTAGCTACTGATTTGCTTGTATGACATAGAAACCCAGACAACACTAGCTATAAAAAATTTGATAGGTTTCTGTCTAAATACTAAAACTGTAGTCCTAGAATAATTACTGCAATCTCACATAAGCATATAATTGTTTGTGCAGCCTCAGTCGGCGGGTTCTAATAACCCCCCTCGTGCGTCACCTGATTCTGGAGGCTTCGTTACACCACCCTCGACGCAGAGGCCAGACGGTTGGGAAGGTTGGTGACGCAGAGGCCAGACGGTTGGAGAGGTTGGCCAGCCTCAGTCGGATTTGAACTTGTGGACTTGACACTTGAGTTAGATTGTGGACTTATGGAATTGTTGAATTTGGACTTGTGATGATACATGTGATGATCTATGTGATATCTGTGAGATATATGTGATATTTGTGAGATATATGTGATGATTGTGATATTTGTGGGACATTTCTGCTGTTGAATATATATATATATATATATATATATATATATATTTTGTCTGCATGGAAAGCAAGAAACAGGTGGAATGTTGAAAATTTTCACTGGTCTTTGCCGAGGGCCTTGACCATAGCCCTCGGCAAAGAAATTCCCAGGAAAAATTAAAAACAGGTCTTTGCCGAGGGCCTTAACCATAGCCCTCGGCAAAGAAATTCCCAGGAAAAATTAAAAAGTAGGTCTTTGCCGAGGGTTTTGAACACAGCCCTCGGTAAAGAAATTCCGAGACAAAAATAAAAACGTAGGTCTTTGCCGAGGGCCTTAGATATAGCTCTCGGCAAAGAAATTCCGAGAAAAAAAAAGAAAATAGGTCTTTGCCGAGGGCCCTGCGGTATAGCTCTCGGCAAATAAATTTCAAAAAAAAGCTCTTTGCCGAGGGCCTGTATGTCAGCCCTCGGCAAAGACGCCGTGGAAAATAACCGCGAACCTAACGACTACTTTACTTTGCCGAGGGCCGCCGTTAGCCATCGGCAAATACTTTGCCGAGTGCCCGATAAAAGGCCCTCGGCAAAGACTCCTTCGCCGACGTTTTTTTTCCCGAGGGTTCTTCACCGAGGGCTGCCCTCGGCAAATCCTTCGCCGACGGCTGAAGAGCCTTTGCCTAGGGCGTCAGGCCCTCGGCAAAGACCCTGCGTCCAGTAGTGTTCGGTGAAAACGAGATGCCGAGGAGCTCGAATGTTGAGAAGAGGTTGCCATGGCGCAGCGGATCTACAGTCGATGTGGGTGAAGAAAGCTACAGCGAGGGGCGATTCAAGCGATGATGGCTGGCGGCGGAGGCGACGGACACTGAAGTGGCTACGATAAGTGCTCCACGAGAACACAGACATAGGGTTAAACACGCTGCAATGGGGATTTGCAAAATCTGTACCCGCGTCGGCGCCTGGTTGGGCTAGAGTGAAACCCGAACAGTGTTTAGGTAAATGTCCGTTTTACGAGTTTAGGGAGTTTAAGGACTGCCAACAAACTTTACTCACTAATAAATTCATAGTTAAACAACACGCAAATATATCAATCAATCTTACTTACATAGAGTTCGCTAGGACAATATAAAGTAGGTCACAAGCCACAATATACATCATAAATTCATAATTCGGTCATTCATGCTTATATAAATAACACAATACAATTAACACAAGAACTAAAGTAACAAGTTAATAGTTCACACAATCACTTTATTCAGCCATCCATAAAAAAATATCATCTTGTAGTTTGTCATGCTATACATAATAAGCTACAAATTACATGTTAAATGAGCTAGTCGTCAGAATATGCGACATAGGTGACATATATTTATATATATTCTCAAATTTAGGAGTAGGTGTGGGGTACCCACGGGTATAAATTGTTATCCGCATCCTACTACATCTTTGTAGGTACCCTACCCTTGTGTACCTACGGGTAATTCTTTTATGCCCGTCACATACCCATTGGATATGAAACCCGTACATATCCGCACCCGCGTATAAAGCTACGGACATATAGTACCCTGCGTTGCATTTTTGTTTTTTTTAAGGCAAACTGCTTTAAAAACAAATACAAAAAAGAAATAAAAAACACCAATCAAATACTTTCGATGCTCGCAAACAATCGGGAGTAAAAAAACCCTCACGATTCAGGAGTCCTGCTATTTCAGGAAAAAAGGGGGAAATACCGTGTACAGGGGTCCTTTGTCAATCTAATTACTGACAAGTGACAAGTAGATTTTTCAGTGGTAATGCTACCATTAAGACGTCAGGAGAGCCGGACACCTCGCTTCACTCACTGCCGCATGTGCTGCTCGCCTAAGAAAAATCAAATCCTCATGGAAGCTCGTCTTCCCCACTCTGCGCTCATGTGTCGCAGCTTCACGGCACCGTGCGGCTGTCCAACCGTCCCAATCCACCGCGCTTCCTCCTCCATCCCGCACCGCCGCCCACCCCAGCGCATCGTTACCACCATCCCCTGCAGCACCTTCGTCTCCCGCGAAGAGGAGGAATCCTCCGCGTGAGGTACGCCGCTAGCTGCCCTAACGACTGCAACTGCCGCCGGACCTGGTCGCTGGCGCCTCGCTCTCCGCCTCCAAGCTCCATGCGCGTACTCGGCGAGTGTAGCGGCGCAGGTGCAACTAGCCGCTACCAAGCCGCGCCACCATCCTCAGCTGCCGGCTGGCCAGAACCGTCCGTCCCCCACTCTGGACTGCCTTGTACGGAAGAATGGTGAAAAACACATGTTGCAAGCGTCCGTTTCAAGTGTTTTAAATGTTTCAGAGGTATGTTGCAAGTGTTTCATACGGATGTTACAAGAGTAGATCGGGATGTTGCTCATGTTGTAATGGTTATACACGTATGTTCCAAGCTCCTGTTCTCAATGTTTCATCTGTTTTTTTTCCGAAGTATGTTGCAAGTGTGTTTATCTGGATGTTGAATATGTTTTCACACATATAATGCAAGTGTTTTATCTTAATGTTGCGTATGTTTACAATGGTTTCAAGTGTTTTTCAGGTATTTTTGCAAGTGTTTCAGACGTATATTTCAAATGTTTCATTTGTTCTCAGTATGCTACAATTGTCGCATCTGGATATTTCAAAACTAAATCGAGTGTTGCATCTCTCTCCTCGCCTTTCTGCTGTCTCGCCTCGGTGTCAGACGTGGGAAGACGAAGGCGGTCCCCAATGGCATGGGCAGGCCCCACGTGCTTGCGGGCTGGCGCAGCAGGCGAGAAGTGGACGAGTAGACGCGGGACGCGAGACAGAGAGGCAGCGGAGTGGGCATCCGAACGGGGCTAGTGTCCAGACATCCGCAAACTAGCCACGCCCATCTTTCCGTCACCATTTTATATTTCTGTTTATTCTCTTTAACCAGTTGTCTGAAGTACTGCAACCTGCACCTCTCCAGCGTTGCTTTATTTTTTTATTAAAAAAACTTCTTGTCATCTTTTTTTTTTCCTCGGCCGTTTATTGGCACGTTCAAGCCTGCTATTTTGAGGCTCGTTTGGAACCGAGATTTTTTTTTCCTATTTCTGTTTTTTTTTCTATAAAATTAAACCGATTCCTATAAAATTCTTGTACTATTTCTTTGAAATTTGTACGTTCCAAACACATCCTTACATGTTTCTTCCGAAAGGCATCCAGGTTGCAGTCGATAAAAAAAAAAGGCACGAGAAAAACAAAGCTGACGAAATGGAGTCAACTGTCAAGGAAACCTTTCTGCCTTTTTTTCTGTTTGAGGTACGAAATCTTCCTAGCTTCCTCTTCGTGTGCACGGAAGTGACTAGAGGAAGCAACCTCTGGAACGCAAGAAACAACATTCGGGCGGCCTGAACTTGTAAACTATCACATGAGATTCCTTGCTTCCCTCGAAATGGCAAAGGCAGGTACCAATTCTTGTTTGCCGCCTAGGAGAGAAAACTTGCATCATAAGAGGCGACCCATCTTAAGCTTCAGCAGCGGATCGGAGAACTCACCAGCCCAATCGAGCTAGGATCGCAGAGACGCGAGAGAGCAGTACTGGAAGCATTTGCTGATTTGTTCCATCAAGGTACGTCAAGTTTGACTCATTTAATTTCCCCTTGCCAATGTACTTAGCCAAAATTCAATACAAAACCCAAGAAATCATGACTACCTCTGCTACTCTACTTGCTTTATTTAACAAACAAGACACACTTATCCTATTTTCCTACAAAACGACACCTCGACAAAATGGCATATTGAAGTCAGCATTAGATTTTACAATGTTAGGCCCAAAACCAAACAAAGCTGATAAATCACGTCATTCCATCAAGAAGATCAAACATGCAAGGGATCACGAAGGCGCTGCGCCTCCATGGAAGGCAGCTAAGGCACGCAGTTCTGCAACATATGAACAAGGGGATCTTCTCCTGGGCCACCCTTATTTCGCGCATACAGAGCGAATCGCCAACTGTGATTATACCACACATGGGGCTCGAGAACATTACCGTCAGTGAAATTCTCAAGGCAAAGGGGGAAGCTGAAGCTGGAGCAGTCTACTGGTGCAGCACCAGCCATTTCGTACATGAAGCAGTACAGCACGTAAGCATTACTGTTTTTTTTTAGAACAACAGCGGATTTACCTTTCCCTCCCTATAATTACGTTAAAAAAAAACTTTCCCCCTATAATAGTAATTTTACAGCAGAGTAACCAAACTCTGTGGTTAAAACTGTAGATGACAGCACACAATGTTGGAGCCCTGGTGGTTCTCAAGTCAGGGGACATGAACCAGCTTGCAGGAATTGTAACCGAGAGAGGTAAGCTAAGATCAGCTGTTGATATAAGCATTGATTAATACTGTATTTCTGAATTAGGTTGTTGATATAACCAACTGGAATCTAAATGATCTGACCATGTATCCTATTATAATTAATTAGGTTGTTGATATAAGCATTGATTATTATTTCTGAATTAGCTTTTGATAGGAGCTGAACGTCAAACTGGTCTTTCCTTGAAAGTAAATAAAGAAAATAATAACTGAAATGTGGTATCAGGATTCAGGAGAAAGAAATATTGACGGCCACAATAAGCTACCTTAATTGAAACATACTGCTTAAATAAGGCATGTCGGTATAATAAGAAAACATTGAATTTTCATATACCCCTGCATCCTAAAATTTAAGTTTTCCCAAAGTGAAAAAATAAAGTTTAACCAAGATTACATAGAAAAGTATTGACATCAACCACATCAAAAAGGTAGATATTATGATATATTTTATAACGGGCACAATGATGTTTATTTGATATTGTAAATATTATTATTGTTCTTTTCTCTAAATTTGATCAAATTTGTAAATGTTTGACTTAGAATATAAACTTAGAATTCCTTATATTTCAGGACAGAGGGAGTACACAGTAAAACAAGTACTGCCTCCGTAACTAACCAACATCATCTAATGACCATATAAACCACAGAAAGGATTTAGAACTGTTAAAAGCAAATTGTGCATTTAAATTTTACGGTTGCTCTAACAAATGCTCAAATGAAACACTCCTTCGCTACAGATTTTGCCAGGAAGATCCTCTTGACAGGGCGACCTTCAGAAGAAACCAGAGTTGAAGATATCATGACACAGGAGGTGAGTAGACTTGTGGAACAAACTCTTAGTCTAATTGAACAATGTCATAACATATCTCATAGTCCTCACCATTTTCCTTATTATTGCAGGACAAGCTAATTACAGTGTCCAGTCATACCAATATTCTACGTGCGATGGAGGTTATGACAGGTAATGGATCATTCTGCAGCTTGTAAATTTAAGTAACTGTGTCATATCTGAAGGTCACAGGAAACCTCTGAGCTACAAATCTTCCATTTTTTCAATTAACAGACAAGCATATCAGACATGTTCCTGTTTTCGACGAGAAGGTAGTTGGTATGATATCCATTGGTGATGTTGTTAGAGCGATCGTGGACCAACAGCACCAGGAAGTAAAACAGCTGAAGAAGTATATCAGAGGAGATTATTATTAGAATAATGTGGTCCTTACATTTGGTGTATAAGCTTAAATTACGTGTAATCATTTGCTGATATTTAACTAAGATACATATTTTCCTCGACGACATAATCAGTGACATGCTGCGGGTCTGTTTGGTACCTCTTATAAACTACTCATGTCCAAATATAAGCTAAAAATAACGGCTAGGGACGAAAATACACCAGCAGTTTTAGTTCAATAATTAAACTACACACTATGTCCAATTTAATTAAGAAAGGCTATTTAACATAAGCACCACGCTTCCCGATGATGTAGGAATAATGCATTATGATTGGCTTCATGCATGCTTAAATGAATATGATTTCTCTTGAAATAGATATTTGTTTTTGCAACAATCGGATTGCATAATAAATATTGTAAGCAGCGCTACTAATTCTATTATAAATACTAAGATCATGGTGCCAGATTTTCTTTCAGTTTGTAACATTGCTAATGTGGCCTATAATTCTTATTGTGTTCTTGTTTGTTTATTTAGTTCAGAATTTAGTTGTGCTAAATAATTTGTTCTTAGAAATTTATGGATAGCATACATGTGTATGTGGGGTGAATAGTAACACATATTCTGCATTTATGCTTTGAGTTAGTCTTTGTGTACTAAAAATGACAAAAGTGGGTAATTAGAAAAATATATAACAAATAAATTACGATACTTTCAATAGTGACAAATGTAAGTGTAAATTTAAATATTTACTTTTGGTTATTTTAAATATGACGGAGGTTGGTAATTTAGATGCAAATTTAATTGTTACTTTAGATATTGCTTTTTATAATGACATGTGTAATTTAGATTAAAGACTAGGAGTTACTCCAAGTTGTATTTCATAATGACAAAGGTTAGTAATTTAGAAACAATTTTAGGAGGTAACTTTACAGTATCCTGATAATGGCATATGTGGCAGGATTTTGGAGTTCAATTTAGATTATTTTTATGATGTGGGTAATATTTTAGAAAACATAAATGAATCTAATGGCTATTATAATCCATTCATAGTTAGATTCTAATAGGACCGATGGTTGGATTTTGCTGATTTCTGATAGAACTTTTAAGATTTTTCTTCTTGCGTGTCTCATGAGGATTAACATTAATGAGTCTCGTAAGATTGATAGGTAGTGAAACGAAAACTTAGCAAATGGTGATGCCACTGAAAATATTTAAATTTTGCATATTTATTTTCAACTTTTTAAAAAAAAATCAGTTCCAAACTTACTTGTCACATATTTGTTTCTTGTAGGCTATCCTCAGTTACTACTCGTTCCAGCCTAATACCATTTTCCCCTGTGGTGTCGAGTAATTCCTAGACAAATGCAGATGCTTAAAGTGAATTTCTAGTCGCGGAGAATTTGTTCTTTACCAGTACTCCAGCAGTAGCAGTTTTGCTGTCCCGGAAAGTATTGCTGCTTTTCTTTTCCTAGATTCTTCCAAGTAATGCCAAGCTCCTCGCAGGAGCATAGTAACGTCCAGTTTTTAATTTGCTGCAGATTCTTGCATTCGCTTGCAAGTTGAGGATGCGATGATCTGCTTTTGATTGATTTAGTAATATATAATGCTATTATTTGGGGCAGAATTTTCTCAAGAATCTAAGAATGCAAAAAGCACGGGCATTGAAGAAGAAGAAATGACCCATTGGCCGTTGTCCACATTTAAAACGAATAAAACTTTGTTTCGTTATTCAACAATGTTTTGGCCTTTGCACTTAGCATAATACACACAGCCATTACATAGGGATAATGAAAAAAATAATGTTGTGCACAAAACATGACTGCATTATTTCAAACCTAGACCTTAAACTCAAAGCCAACCTACACTCAAAAATTAAGAATCTTGTTTGGGGTTATCTTTTCAGATACCCATAGCCTATCCGTCGATCGCTCAAAACCTGGCACTTTTGCTTAAGCTTGGCTTGAACGCCTTCACTCCACTCGTGCTCCAATAAACTCAGGCACGATCTCCAAGCCAGTTTGGTTCTTTCCTGAAGCTGCCTAGCGCAGGCACCACTCAGGCGTCTGATTTCCATCACCTAGGGCTGGATCGCATGCCAGGCGGGCTGCTGCCTGGGAGGCTGCGAACCGAACAGGCCAATGCGGCGTCACTGAGGTCCTGTTTAGTTTTCAAAAATGTTTGCCTCCTACAGTAAAAAAGCATGTTTAGACACATGCATGGAGTATTAAATATAGACGAAAAAAAACTAATTGCACAGTTCTCGACAAAATCGCGAGACGAATCTTTTAAGCCTAATTAGTCCATGAAAAGTTTTAAGTGCTACAGTAACCCGCATGTGCTAATGACCAATTAATTAGTATCATTAGATTCGTCTCGTATTTTTCTGATAGGTTCTGTAATTTGGTTTTTTATTAGTATCCAAAAACCTATCCCGACATCCTTCTGACACATCTAATATGACACCCAAAATTTTTCACATCCTCAGCTAAACACACCCTTATTTGCGCGCTAGCACAACTGGCGAGCGATTTCTAACAGGAAAGGACAAACTCAATGCCTGCTTCCCTCGTTGCCCGCCACAGGCGCCCTGCGAGACGTCGTCCAGCTCAACTCCTGCCGCCGGCCCTCTGCACTCCCTCTCTTCTCCTCCTCCTTTCTCCACGTCACGTGCTTGTGATGAGTGTGGGACTGGAATGACGGATTGCAGGCATCTGTTGGTAGAGCCATCTCATGCAGCCAGCGATTGTACCATAGCGTCGTCTTTGCAGTGTTTTCAGCTGGCACGGGCACGGCCAGGCCAGTGCGTGGCCTCTCCGAGGAATATTCAAAAGCAGAGGCCATTGGTACATGGCCGACACTGACATGTGACGTGAAGGGGGAAAAAAACAATCATCGAGCAACATGATTAACTGCGTTAAGGCGTAGTGTTGTTTATAGAAAAAGATGGCCACTCCATTTAGAGATTGGGATCAGTGACGGTGGAGGCATATGTTCTGAACTCCATCTAGGAGAGGGGTTTGACAAGTCGTCAGATGGGAAAGGCAGGTCCAGTTTCATTTTACAGTCACCTGGTAGGCTGAGACACTTGATCTACTCGTACAAGGTTAGCCCATGTTTTCAACACAGAAAAAGTGTGCTGATGATGTTTTTTTGTGGTGCAAGTGCAACTTGTTTTTTTTATATAGAAAACTTAGAGAGAGATTTGCCGAGCAACTTAATTACTTAGAAAACCAAACACTGCACTGAAACAAGAAACATACAAAACAAAAAAATACGAGAAAATTGTATATTTGAGACTCCAAACAATACCATTCGTAGATTTAGGACTCCAATCATCGACTTCGCAAAAATGGGTCTCCAAACGTTGCACACTTGATTTCCTTGCCATTATGCGTATTTCACCTCTTTTTTAAGCTGTGTACCTGTATTTGGAGACCTCAAAGGACTAATCGCCGCGGGCAACGCCAAGACGACAACGCCGTCCGTCGGCGCGGCGGCACCAGCTGTCGAGACCGGCGGCGGGCCTTCTGCTCCCCCGGTGCCGGTGCCGTTGCCGTGGCCAGCACTACGCCAGATTCTCACAGTAGTAACGGGGGCATTTTAACTGTAGGGGCGGCTGATGATTGAGCTGCCCCTACAGTGGGCGTCCTCGGACCCCAGCAGCCCAGCCGCCCCTACAGATAGCACTGTAGGGGCGGCTCAGGTTACCAGCCGCCCCTACAGTTGGGGCTGATCTGTAGGGGCGGCTCAATCACCAGCCGGCCCTGCAGTGCCCATTTGTAGGAGCGGCTGCCACCAGCCGCCTCTATTAATGGCGCACGAATAAATAGCAGCCACCCATTCTTCAACCTCGGGACACACTGTTCTACAAAAAAAAAGGTTGGGAGGCCTTTGGCTCCTCCTAAAAATTGCTCTATTAAGGAGGAAGGTTTTGATCTCAAATCATTTGGTGGAGATGCTCAAAAAGGTAAGGAAATGCTTCTCCAACTCTTTATTTGAAGTTTAATTCGTTGGTTAGTGAGTAATTTGATTTTTGGTTTTCTCTCTCTTCCATGGAGCTTGAGCTAATTATGAGTGAAATTGGACCCTAATTTTCATTATACTAGGGTAAATTAGGTAGGGAAGTAAGATTGCACCCTTTGTTAGTACATCTTTGTTGATTTTAGTGTAGTATTAGTGAAGTTTGGTGCATGTGTCATGAAACACTATATCTAGATCTAGATCTAGGATTTTGTTTTTTTTTTTGTTTTTTATTTTTTTTCTTTATGTGACTAGGGTTTGCATGTAGGTGAATGTGTAAGATTTTAATTGTTACTAATGTGTAAAATATCCTCTACCATGGCTACTAATTATAATTTAATATTTATTTTGATTCCTTTCTATAATGTGTGTTTTTAATTAGCTATGGATAAATAGGCCATTAATTAATTATCCTCTACCATGAAATTGGAATGGAGTTTGCATGAAAGGTAGTGGATGAAATATTAAATATTGCTAATTGTTTTCTTTGAAATTGTTTATTTGAACTAATTAATTTATATTTTAAAATATTTATGCATTAATAGTCAAATAATTAACTATCCTCTAATACTTTGTAGCGTGTCTCAGGTATATACAATTATTCTCGAGTAATATTCCTTCTTTGGTTGTTTTGTTTCTATAAGATGGACTATAGGAACTCTTGGATGTATGGTTCGTTAAGACACGACGCTCTTTTCCGTGATGAGGTGGACAAATTCATCAAAGCCGCAGAGAAGCATGCAGCGACGTTGAAAGAGAATAGTGACACGATTATTTGTCCCTGCAAAGATTGCAAGAACTTTATTGCATTTCGAGATGTGAGTACCATCAAAGAACATCTGATTAGGAGAGGATTTGTTCCGGACTACACAGTGTGGATTCATCATGGTGAAACAGTGGTTGTTGATGACAGCGACGATGATCTAGCTGATGAAGCTGAAACCCAAGCATACTTGTCCCAATTCACAGCAGATCTTGAGCAACAAATGGATCGTGACTATGGCAATCAATAAGGTGGTGGCTTTGACAATGAACAAGGTGGTGGTGATGCTGGTGGTGCCAGCAATGATGGCGAAGCACGTGAGGGGGATGCAGATGACGGTGACAACTTGGACGAAATGCTTGGGGCCTTTGGACCAGAAATATTAGAAAAGAGCAAGAGAGGTCTAGAAAATCTTGAGAGGATGACAAAAGCATCGACGAAGACTGTGTATAATGCTGAGAAGGGCTGTCCGACATACTTCACACTGTTACGTTTTGTGCTTGAGCTACTCATCCTGAAGGCTAAGTACGGCTGGTCGGACTGCAGTTTCGATGATCTGTTGTGCCTCATGTCACGGTTGCTCCCACGGCCGAACATAGTTCCCGCCAACACATACCAAGCGAAGAAGGTTATAAGTCCACTCACATTGGGGGTTGAAAAAATCCATACATGCCCCAACCACTGTATCCTTTTTTAGCGTGGCACATCGTTCGAGACTTTAGATACATGTCCTAGGTGTGGGGCTAGTCGGTAGCCCAGGCACCACTCAGGCGTCTGATTTCCATCACCTAGGGCTGGATCGCATGCCAGGCGGGCTGCTGCCTGGGAGGCTGTGAACCGAACAGGCCCAATGCGGCGTCATTGAGGCCCTGTTTAGTTTCCAAAAATGTTTGCCTCTTACAGTAAAAGAGCATGTTTAGACACATGCATGGAGTATTAAATATAGACGAAAAAAAACTAATTGCACAGTTCTCGACAAAATCGCGAGACGAATCTTTTAAGCCTAATTAGTCCATGAAAAGTCTTAAGTGCTACAGTAACCCGCATGTGCTAATGACCAATTAATTAGTATCATTAGATTCGTCTCGTATTTTTCTGATGGGTTCTGTAATTTGTTTTTTTATTAGTATCCAAAAACCCATCCCGACATCCTTCCGACACATCTGATATGACACCCAAAATTTTTCACATCCTCAGCTAAACACACCCTTATTTGCGCGCTAGCACAACTGGCGAGCGATTTCTAACAGGAAAGGACAAACTCAATGCCTGCTTCCCTCGTTGCCCGCCACAGGCGCCCTGCGAGACGTCGTCCAGCTCAACTCCTGCCGCCGGCCCTCCACTCCCTCTCTTCTCCTCCTCCTTTCTCCACGTCACGTGCTTGTGATGAGTGTGGGACTGGAATGACGGATTGCAGGCATCTGTTGGTAGAGCCATCTCATGCAGCCAGCGATTGTACCATAGCGTCGTCTTTGCAGTGTTTTCAGCTGGCACGGGCACGGCCAGGCCAGTGCGTGGCCTCTCCGAGGAATATTCAAAAGCAGAGGCCATTGGTACATGGCCGACACTGACATGTGACGTGAAGGGGAAAAAAAACAATCATCGAGCAACATGATTAACTGCGTTAAGGCGTAGTGTTGTTTATAGAAAAAGATGGCCACTCCATTTAGAGATTGGGATCAGTGACGGTGGAGGCATATGTTCTGAACTCCATCTAGGAGCGGGGTTTGACAAGTCGTCAGATGGGAAAGGCAGGTCCAGTTTCATTTTACAGTCACCTGGTAGGCTGAGACACTTGATCTACTCGTACAAGGTTAGCCCATGTTTTCAACACAGAAAAAGTGTGCTGATGATGTTTTTTTGTGGTGCAAGTGCAACTTGTTTTTTTTTATAGAAAACTTAGAGAGAGATTTGCCGAGCAACTTAATTACTTAGAAAACCAAACACTGCACTGAAACAAGAAACATACAAAACAAAAAAATACGAGAAAATTGTATATTTGAGACTCCAAACAATACCATTCGTAGATTTAGGACTCCAATCATCGACTTCGCAAAAATGGGTCTCCAAACGTTGCACACTTGATTTCCTTGCCATTATGCGTATTTCACCTCTTTTTTAAGCTGTGTACCTGTATTTGGAGACCTCAAAGGACTAATCGCCGCGGGCAACGCCAAGACGACAACGCCGTCCGTCGGTAGCAAAGGCACAATTGTCGAGACCGGCGGTGGCCTTACTGCCTCCCCGGTGCGGTGCCTGTTGCCGTGGCCAGCACTACATGATTCTCACAGAGTATGTGGGGCATTTTAAGCGTAGGGGCGGTGATGATTGAGCTGCCCCTCACGGTGGGCGCCCTCGGACCTCAAGAGCCCAGCCGCCTTACAGATTTATCAGAGGGCGGCTCAGTTACCAACCGCCCCTCTGCTTGGGGCTGATCTCAGAGGCGGCTCAATCACCTCGCCTGGCCCTGCAGTGCCCATTTGTAGGAGCGGCCGCCACCGGCCGCCTCTATTAATGGCGCATGCGAATAAATAGTGACCACCCATTCTTCAACCTCGGGACACCTTTGTTCTACAAAAAAAAAAAGGTTGGGAGGCCTTTGGCTCCTCCTAAAAATTGCTCTATTAAGGAGGAAGGTTTTGATCTCAAATCATTTGGTGGAGATGCTCAAAAGGTAAGGAAATGCTTCTCCAACTCTTTATTTGAAGTTTAATTAGTTGGTTAGTGAGTAATTTGATTTTGGTTTTCTCTCTTCCATGGAGCTTGAGCTAATTATGAGTGAAATTGGACCCTAATTTTCATTATACTAGGGTAAATTAGGTAGGGAAGTAAGATTGCACCCTTTGTTAGTACATCTTTGTTGATTTTAGTGTAGTATTAGTGAAGTTTGGTGCATGTGTCATGAAACACTATATCTAGATCTAGATCTAGGATTTTGTTTTTTTTTTTGTTTTTTATTTTTTTTCTTTATGTGACTAGGGTTTGCATGTAGGTGAATGTGTAAGATTTTAATTGTTACTAATGTGTAAAATATCCTCTACCATGGCTACTAATTATAATTTAATATTTATTTTGATTCCTTTCTATAATGTGTGTTTTAATTAGCTATGGATAAATAGGCCATTAATTAATTATCCTCTACCATGAAATTGGAATGGAGTTTGCATGAAAGGTAGTGGATGAAATATTAAATATTGCTAATTGTTTTCTTTGAAATTGTTTATTTGAACTAATTAATTTATATTTTAAAATATTTATGCATTAATAGTCAAATAATTAACTATCCTCTAATACTTTGTAGCGTGTCTCAGGTATATACAATTATTCTCGAGTAATATTCCTTCTTTGGTTGTTTTGTTTCTATAAGATGGACTATAGGAACTCTTGGATGTATGGTTCGTTAAGACACGACGCTCTTTTCCGTGATGAGGTGGACAAATTCATCAAAGCCGCAGAGAAGCATGCAGCGACGTTGAAAGAGAATAGTGACACGATTATTTGTCCCTGCAAAGATTGCAAGAACTTTATTGCATTTCGAGATGTGAGTACCATCAAAGAACATCTGATTAGGAGAGGATTTGTTCCGGACTACACAGTGTGGATTCATCATGGTGAAACAGTGGTTGTTGATGACAGCGACGATGATCTAGCTGATGAAGCTGAAACCCAAGCATACTTGTCCCAATTCACAGCAGATCTTGAGCAACAAATGGATCGTGACTATGGCAATCAACAAGGTGGTGGCTTTGACAATGAACAAGGTGGTGGTGATGCTGGTGGTGCCAGCAATGATGGCGAAGCACGTGAGGGGGATGCAGATGACGGTGACAACTTGGACGAAATGCTTGGGGCCTTTGGACCAGAAATATTAGAAAAGAGCAAGAGAGGTCTAGAAAATCTTGAGAGGGTGACAAAAGCATCGAAGAAGACTGTGTATAATGCTGAGAAGGGCTGTCCGACATACTTCACACTGCTACATTTTGTGCTTGAGCTACTCATCCTGGAGGCTAAGTACGGCTGGTCAGACTGCAGTTTCGATGATCTGTTGTGCCTCATGTCACGGTTGCTCCCACGGCCGAACACAGTTCCCGCCAACACATACCAAGCGAAGAAGGTTATAAGTCCACTCACATTGGGGGTTGAAAAAATCCATGCATGCCCCAACCACTGTATCCTTTTTTAGCGTGGCACATCGTTCGAGACTTTAGATATATGTCCTAAGTGTGGGGCTAGTCGGTACAAGAACAATGACCTTCAAAGTGGGGTGGAAGCCTCCACATGAAAGAGGAAGAAGGGTGGGAAGAAGGTGGTGCAAGAATCTCAGCCCCTAGAGAAAACTCCATTAGGCAACGATGCAAATAAGAGAAGAATTCCTGCCCTAGTTATGTGGTACTTGCTAGTGACCAACCGCTTGAGACGTATGTTCCTAAACCCTAAGGAAGCCGCACTGATGACATGGTGGGATGATGAGCGCAAGGTGGATGATGATACGATCGCACACCCGGCCGATTGTAGCCAGTGGCAAGCGTTCGATGCCAAGTACAAAGTAGAATTCAGTGATGACCCACGGAATATACGGTTCAGCTTGAGCACCGATGGAATGAATCCATTCAATAAGAGGATGACCGACCACAGCACATGGCCAGTCATCTTGACCATGTACAACCTCCCAACGTATTTGTGTCAGAAGAGGAAGTACCTTCTCCTCACCGTTCTTATCTCCGGCCCTAAACAACCAGGCATTGATATAGACGTGTTCTTGGAGCCTCTGATGCAAGAAATGGAGAGGCTATGGAGGTATGGGGAGCCGATGTACGATGCGTTCCGGTGGGAGGATTTCATATGCAAAGCAATAATATTTGTTACTACCAATGATTACCCCGTGCTGTTTTCCCTGTTTGGATAGTTCAAAGGCAAGACTGGATGCTTAGTCTGTTTGGATGGTACTAAATGGGTGTTCCTAGATGGATCCAGGAAGATAGTTTACATAAGGAACCGGCGCTTCTTAAAGACAGGTCACAAGTACCACAGCAAATTGTACCTAAGATACTATGGCAACATCCCGGAGGATGAACCCCCTCCAAAGAGACATCGTAATGGAGAACATGTGTTCAGAATGGTCCAAAACATACACGTCATCTATGGAAAGAAGAATCCGGATGGAACGATCAGAGATAGAAGCACACCTTCCATCGAAGGCATACCATTCAAGAAGCAATCGATCTTCTTTTAGTACCTGCCTTATTGGCGAGACTTGGAGGTCCCCCATGCCATTGATGTGATACACGTGCAGAAGAATGTCTTTGAGATTCTCATGGCTACCTTAATGGACACGGGCAAGTCAAAGGATGGTCTCAGATCACGGAAAGACATGGTGCAGCTGAACGTGATGCGGGAGCTTTGGCCGGTACAGCAGGATAATGGCAAGTACAGTCTTCCCACGGCTAGCTTCAACCTAACCCTAGAGGAGAGGAGAGCTATATGCAATTTCCTTAGGGGGTCAAAGTGCCGACTGGGTTTTCGACGAACCCGAAGAAGCTAGTGTCGATGAAGGACCTATCATTAACATACTGCAAGGCTCACGATTGTCATATGATGCTGACAGTGTTCCTACCAATGGCAATCAAGGCTATAAAGCCAGAGTTCCTAAAGATGGCCATCACCCGCATGTGCTACTTCTTTTCGAAGATCTCACAGAAGACGATTCACAGGCAAGAGCTGAGTGACCTACATGAATTTATGGGGGAGACCCAGAACCAGCTAGAGATGTGTTTAGCTCCCGCTTTTTTTGATATAATGGTACATCTCATGATTTATCTGGTTCATCAGATCAAGGCGCTGGGCCCTAGCTTCTTGCATGAAATGTGGTCCTACGAGCGGTTCATGTCGGTTCTAAGCCGATACATGCAAAACCGAACACACCCAGAGGGCTCCATGATAGAGGGTTACAATTCCGAAGAAGTCATCGAGTGCTGCCAAGAATGGCTAAAAGTACAGAGAGAGATTGGTAATCCCGATTCTCGTCATAAGGGAAGGCTAGCTGGGAAGGGCACAAGTGGTAGGAAAGTGTTTCTCGACAATGATTACAGAGAGGTGAGTCGGGCGCATTACAGTATCTTGCAGAGTATGGCAGTGATGCAACCATACATTGATGAACACATGGCTATCATTATGGCCGAGAGGAATGGCCGTTTAGATGATTGGGTCATGAAATAGCATAAGCAACGCCTGACATCATGGTTGAAGGACCAGAACATACAGCCTAGAGAAACCATAGATTCTATTACCATCAGTCGGTTGGCGGCCAGGCCATCGAAACAGGTGACGTCTTGGAATGCTTATGACATCAATGGGTACACATACTATACCGACACAAAGGACAGGAAATCTATGAATCAGAACAGCAGCGTTCGAATAGAGGCTCTCGACGGAGTGGGGCGAAAGGTCCTATACTTTGGCATAATTGAAGATATATGAGAACTTGACTATGGAAGGGATATAAAGGTGGTCCTGTTTCGATGCCGCTGGATCAAGCAACATCAATTCAATGAGATTGGATAGAGAGTCATCGACCTCCAGAATGTAGGCTACCAGGATGACCCTTGGGTGCTCGTTGAACGTGTCGCGCAAGTCTTCTATATGCCCGACCCGCAAAGTAACCTCCCCCCAAAGAAGAAGACAAAGCACGTGGTGGCCTCCGGGAAACAACATATCATCGGAGTTGATGGCGTGGATGATGTTAAAGCTTATAATAAGTGCGATGAGATGCCGCTATTCACAGACTTTTGTAAGAAGATCGAGGCTGTGGAAAAGAACCTGCCCAAAGATGTATTGCCATGGGAACGAAAAGGTGTCAAGGGGGAAGTTGTCACGGTAGGATAGCTAGTTTATGTAAGTGTGTCAGTGTTCGTAAGACTACATTTATGTATGTGTGTGTGAGACTACATTTATGTATGTGTGTGTGAGACTACATTCACGTATATGTGTGTGAGACTACATTCATGTATGTGTGTGTGAGACTACATTCAAGTTGTAGATCTCCATGAGTTATTCAACTTTGGTATTCATTACTTTTTTTCAGTTGAAATGATTTGGGGGTCCCAATTATGGTTTCAACTTGTCTTTTTTTAAATTTTTAAATTTAAAAGGTTCAAATTTAGTCAAATAACAAGATAACCAAAATAAAAGTTGTAGATCTTGATGAGTTGAACAACTTTTGTATTCATCACTTTTATATCTGAAATCATTTAGGGTTTGAAAATTTGGTTTAAACTTGTCAAATTTCAAATTTCAAATTTTTAAAATGTGTAAAACATTATCACATCCAAGTTTGATCAAACTTAAATGCTGAAGCATGATTTTAGAAATTTTTAGAAAAAAAAACCATCACATTTGGAGTTAGTATGAGGAAAAACAACTAGTTACAAAGTTTACCCACAGATTAAAAAGAGAAATCACACTGTTCTAGATGATCCTTACATGATCATAGTGAACAGTGTGGTTTCTTTTTTTAATCTGTGGGTCAATTTTGTAACTAGTTTTTCTTCCTCATACTAACTCCAAATCTGATGATTTTTTTCCTAAAATTTTCTAAAATCATTCTCTATCAATTTATTTTGTTGGTTTTGTCAATATATACATATGAAAAGTTTGAGCAATTTAAATTTTGAATTTAAAAAAATGCAACTTCAGACAAGATATTGGTACCCCAAATGATTTCAGCAGAAAAGGTGATAAATACCAAAGTTGAATAACTCATCAAGATCTACAACTTTTGTATTGGTCATTTCTTCATATGATAAAGTGGTAATGACATTGTTCACAAATGTGACACATCTCTCGTAAGATTTTATAAACTATACAAGACATGTGTAAGATTAGGGAACAATACGTGCTAAGAATTTGTTAAATGAAGAAATGATCAAAATAAAAGTTGTAGATATTCATGAGTTGAACAATTTTGGTATTCATCACTTTTTATGTTGAAATCAATTTGGGTCTTAAATTTTGGTTCGAACTTTTTGTTTTTCAAAATTTCAAATTTGAAAGGTTCAAATTTTGTCAAATGACAATATGACTAAAATAAAAGTTGTAGATATTAATGAGTTGAACAACTTTGGTATTCATCACTTTTTATGTTGAAATCATTTTGGGTCTCAAATTTTAGTTCGAACTTGTCATTTTTTAATATTTCAAATTTAAAAGGTTCAAATTTTGTCAAATGATAAGATGACCACAATAAAAGTTGTAGATCTTCATGACCTCTACAACTTTGATGTTTATCAAATTTTTATTTGAGATCATTTGGTGTCTCAAAATTATTTTAGTAGTTTTGATTTTAATTTTTTTTCCTATTTTTAAAGGTTCAATTTTGTAATTTTAAACAGTCGTAGTTGTTTTAGTTATTGTATATGTAAATATATCTATAAAAATAATTATAAAATTTTGTACTGTATTATTTATTATTTACATATGAATAATTTATTTTGATTTAGAATTTTGAAAAAAAAAATCAACGACATGGGCGGCTTATAACCTCAGGCACCTCTACGGTTCAGGCTCCCTCCACCGAAATATCTTCTCCCTCAGGCTCCACATCCTCCAAAGCGCCGTCTCTCCCTCCTCTGTCCTGCCCGTCCCCTTCCTCTCCCTCTCCCTCTCTGCCGGCAGGGTGGCCACGACGCAGACCGGGCCGCAGGCGGTGCGCTGGCGCTGCCTCTCTCTCTCCCTCTCCCGATGAGGCGCGTCACCGGCCAGGACCCCGTGGTGGCGGCGCACCAACGCGCCGGCGAGGTGGCGCTCCGGTGGTAGTTCCTGGCGCTACCCGACAGCCGCTATCCCTCCCCCACCCCATATCTCTCTCTCCCGATGTGGCGCCATCTCCGACAACCATAGGGTTCGCCGCCGTACTGACACTCAGGTTCGTCCCTCCTCCATCTTGATCTCGATCTAGATTTGCTATTCCATCTTCATCTTTTCTTCTATCAGATCCCTGCGGTGGACGACTGTAATCACCGGCCTCCGCACCGTCTGTCAGGTACTCCCGTTTCCTCTTATTTTGTTTTTGCCCTCTGATTTCTCCCCACATTAGGTTGGATTTCCTGTTCTAGGGTTTGCGCTCCAGTGCTTGCTGCTCCACTGTTTGCCTTCTCCGTGTTGATCCATGGGAGGCATGCTTCAAGCCAACCGTGGCGGCACATGTACTGGTCAGGCCGAGTGCCAATGCCCTGTTGTGTTATCTTTTCTCCAGTCGTATTGTGTTTTCTTTTCTCATTTCCTAGATTGAGTCAGCAGCTCAAAATCTGTTTACAGAGGACTGACTATGGCATGTACGGAACGGAACCAATTGATCAAAATGGGTTATGGCCATGGAGGTGAGCCATTTGCTGATTTATTATGTAATAATTCTTCTGAAGAGTAATTTCATCTATGTTTTTAGTTTTTGCTGCTCTTAGTTTTTCTAGAGCCTTACAATAGTCAATGGCAATGCAGTTGCACATAGAGATGGTGTGAACAGGATGTGTTGTTTGTATCACATTGCGGTCCATATTTTTTTCTTTCTTATATTCTTACTTGTTGTATCCATGATTTCAAGGAATATCGACAGAGCCTTTAGCCTGCTAGTCTGTTGACTGTTGGTCTAAGACAGTCTGTACAGATACAAAAAAAAAACTCCTCTTTGGTAAGTTCCATGTTACTTGGTCATAATGCTCCATTTAGTGCCTTCTCTACGAAGGGCTAACGTTACAGTGAAATGCGACCTGCGGTGCACAAGGTACCAGCACAGGCCTAATTAAGCGAGCCTACACCATGTAACAGCTAGCACTGCAGTAGGATTGTATCAATTTAATTAATTTGGCTCTAACCAAGAAATTCAAAGCAAGCAAGGTCTAAAAATGTATTTTTCTAACTTTCAGTCCATCTAATGTTCTTTGGGTGGCTATGTCTGTAGGTATGAAGGAGATGTGCGGAGCGGGCAACAACGACGACGAGAGGGAACACCTCCTGCGTGGTTAAGAACAATGGCTTCCAGCGAGGGTCACCCATGATGGTACATGTGTCGTCTTTGTTTTTCTTATTTCTTTCTAGTATTTCCCTGGTTATCCAAATGTAGTAAAGAAAATTCTACCGTGATTCCATTTTTTTATTTTAGCACACACTTTATATTTAGACAACTTGACAACTTTTGCTTCTCATTGAGCTCTTAGAGTTGCAATTTCATTCCAGTTGGTTTATGAAGATTCCTACAGTGGTCGCTTATGTGTGAGATTAAAAATGTTGCATGATAATATTACTCTGAATATATTCTTCAATTTGAAAATGCACTAATAGTTGCAATTTTGTGCCGATTAATAGACATGATTCAAGAGGAAGTTCTTTTCTCATTCTGCAGTATAATCCTATGTAGCATTAGAAACTGGTCAAAACATCTAAGCCAACTGACAGTTTATATTTGGTGGGAGCCTGTGTTAGGCTATGCTGCAAGTAGCAAATGTAAATGCTCTTTTAGGGAACAAGTTGGGTCTATGACAACTGAATACTGATATCTGGTCACCAACCATATAATGGCCTAGGCTTGTCACCTAACAGAAATTAGACCACCAAGTGGCCATAACACTTTAGCATCCATCTTGGTATGCAAAATCAACTTTTTTGTAGCTTCAATTTTCTGGCACACCTAACTGTGGCTCCGAACCAAACAACAAAATCAATATGGAAAACTTAACTCTGGGTGTGGTCAATTCTCAATTGTGGCCTCTGTCATATAAAACATGACCAGACTTTTAGGTCACTGCAACAGTTGGGTATGAATAAAGTTTCTGGACTAGGTACATGAAAAATGCATGATTCTGTCTCAACTAGCATCAGTTGCAATAAAAATATATTGCTTTTGTCGTTGTGTATCTTCTTGAATGTTTGTTATTATGGTGCACAAGTTTTCTTGAAAACATCATTATTGCTCTAGGCCTAGACGTTTGATAGCTGCTGGAAATTGATACTGTTTACTGCCTTCACTCAGTGAATTGCATCAGAGAGTGACTACATATCTAATCCCACTCCTGCTAAGATGTGTTTTTTGTTCAGATATGAAGTAACACTGCATCATTTCGATTTGACTAGCACTAACAGAGGCAAAAGTCAATTCACCAAATGAGGATGGTGATACAAAGCATGCTATCAAGTCTTGGTAGTTAGAGACCTATATATCCTGATCTTGGACAAAATTTGAAATGCTTTTTAGTTGGTAAACATGGACTTTTTGGAGCCACTGAGAGTCTGAAACACTTGCTCATTATTAATATTTTCTTTTAGTCATATAATCTGTTAGCTACACTTTGTGATGCCTTGTTTAGATATGGTGATATGGGTGACACTTTTCTATGACACTCATCAAATACAGATCTTGTAGAATTGTCTCTGCTTTGACAGTCTCTGATTACACTCTTCTCTGTTTCTCTTTAACTCAGGCATCGAGTCCTTTGCAAGTAAAATATGCTGATGGAGAGTTGGAGAGGCTGGGTATGATTACTGTTTAAGTATAACTTTCTCTTTGCCAGCGATTTTGTATGGGGATATTTGCTTAAGACATTGTTGCCTGTTTTTTACTGATATCCAAACAGTGCACTCATTTTTCTACTTGTCATGACATCCAGAACATAAGCTTTTTATTGGAATGCTTCCGAAAAATGTAACGGACACTGAGTTGACTGATTTGTTTTCGAAATATGGGAATGTCAAGGATTTGCAAATTTTGAGAGGTTCACAACAAACAAGCAAAGGTAATTTCCTGCATAGAGGTTGCTTTCCTTATGCATAGAATGATAAGCATTGCCTCAAATGTATATTGTCAGTTAACTTTGCTCTTTGCAGCTGGCTGTGCCTTCATTAAATATCAAACAAAAGATCAAGCATTGGCAGCTATTGAAGCTCTAAACGGGAAACACAAAATAGAGGTCTGTCAAAAATGAGTTCGGATATCAAATCAATCTTTTATATATTTTTTGATTACTGAGATCTTATAGTATATAGGCTCATAGCTTAGACTGCATTATTTATTTTATTTACTGTCCAACAGTCTGAAGTAACAATTTACGTTTGCATGTGGACTTATGGATTTCTTAATGAACTATGTTATAATGATGGACTTCATAATGGACTATGTTGTAATGATGGACTTTTGTAAATTATGACTTATGATGATATTCTAAATAATGGTCTTGTGTTTGTGGATGTATATTTGTGGCGGTCAGATTCGAATTTGAATTATATATATACGTGGTCAGATTTGAATTTGAATTATTTTTTTTGCTGGAAAATCCACTATAGGGGCGATTTTTGATTGAACCGCCCTTACAAATACACACAGCAGGGGCGGCTGGTGATACAGCCGCCCTTACAGAAGTCCACTACAGGGGCGGCTGGAAACACCAGCCGCCCCTACAGAGGGCACTGCAGGGGCGGTCAGGAAACCGCCCCTACAGAGACATCCTCTGTAGAAACACCTTAGGAAAGGTGGCTGGCGCAGCCGCCCCTACAGAGGCTCTAGAGCCGTAACATTATGTAGCAGTGCGGAGCAGTTCCACGCAGTGGTGATCACGGACCAGACGGCGCGCGGCGGCCGGCTGCAGCAGATCGACATCCACTACGATTGGCTGTGTGGCCGCGGGCTGAACATCATCCACGACTAGCTCGACTCCGGCGGCGGCGAGCCGCCGCTCAGGAACGTCCAGTGGACCAACAGAACCTCCTTCCTGTTCGACTCTGCGTCCTGTCGTGCCTTTCAGTACCTCGTCGGCCTCCTGCCGCCCGACTGGAAAGCTCGCGGCGGCGCCACCTACCTGGGTGTTCTTGAGCTCTGAATTTCTTCCGCCTGCGCCCGACTGGAAAGCTCGCGGCGGCGCCACCTACCTGGGTGTTCTTGAGCTCTGAATTTCTTCCGCCTGTCAATACGTGTTTGCTCGATGCATGTGATTTATTATGCAATTGTGCACTCTTGTTTCCCAGGGACAGGGATGCAGCGGCACGTGATGAGCTTTGAGGTGGGATGCACGGTGCCGCTGCTTCTCCCGCCGTGGCTCCTTCGGGTCTCCGGCTGCAACTCATCAGGTCCGCTCAGGGAGAAAATACACGTATTTGGAATAAAAAAGAGATGAAATACACATAATGGCAAAGAAATTAAGTGTGCAACGTTTGGAGACCCTTTTTTACGAAGTCGATGTTTGAAGTCCCAAATCTGCAAAGCGCATTGTTTGGAGTCCAAAATATGCAATTTTCCCGAAAATTACAACGTAGGGGAAAGGGGCAAAGGAAAAGATACAGCTCCTGCTACTTCAAGGCTACTGGCTACTGCAAGGAGACTAGCAAAAAAACTGTCAATGCTTATGTGATAGTCCAACATGGGGGAATGGGTGGCGGCTAGGGTTGGGGTCGGCAGGGGAGGGCGGCTGCGCTGGGAGGAGAGGGAGAGGCACAGGGAGGGGGAATATATGGGGGAAGCTGTAGCTATTTCTTTCTTGCCTCTGAATGGTTATAATGTCCCTATATTTATAGTTCCGAATGAACTTGCATCTCAAGCAAACTAACAAGGGAAAATCCTTATAGAATTGAACTCCTCTAAATCATATCAATCTTTATTTCCTAAACTGACTCTATTTCTATTTTCTTTCCTCTATTTTAGATCCTCGGGGATATGGATGTTGATGTGTGGCGACGAGGCCGCCTCCTCAGCTGGTCACGTCCGCCCCCATTGGTGGCACGGTTGGCCACGGCGTTGCCGGCCTGGGTCCTCTCCTGCGCCGGTAATCAGGCTTGTGACAGATCACAAGCTCCTAGGCAACCAGCTAACAAAGGTAACAGTAACAGCTGCCTTGATACACCTGGAAATAACTCTAAACCCTCTCATGTGAAGCATTTTAGAAGTGGCCCAGCTTGTAGTGTTGAATGTCCTCCTTGATTGAGAACATAGAGGTTGCAAGGAAGAGTGTTGAAATATCCTCCGGTTCGGCTCTTAATTTCTACACGTTCCACTATAAATAGATCATTCTTGCATAGTTGCTTGAGCAATCTTTGTGGTGCAGCTTGACTATATATCACAGTTTTAGCTAACTATTCTTTCAATGGTAGATGTTGTTGGTTGTTAGTGTTCCTAGACGGTATACTGAAAAAAATGTGTGCGCATGAAGCACTTGAGCATCTGTGCCCTTTTTATGAAAAAACAAAATAAAGAGGAAAATTTCTGGATTCCAGAGCGTAATTTTCTATGAAACCTGCAGTACGAAAAACTCCGTTACATCAATTTGTGTCCTCCACTCTCCCAGGATTGGGTGGGGTGAAAGGAGAATCTAACAAATTCTATTGCATCAAGTTGTGTGTTTTTATGGTGAAAGGCAAGTATGCTAAAGTTTTGTCGTGTTAGCTAATCATCACACCACTAGGTTTACCATCAGCCTGTTCGTTTCGGCTGAAACGATTATAGATTATTATTGCTGGCTGGTTTGATGTGAGAGAAAAATATTATTCTAACTTATAATCCACGATCGTTTACGACCGAGCGAACAGACTGCAAAGACTCCATGAGGAATTTCCGGTGGAGCCCCTGGCTGGGGACAGGCAGGAACCTTACTTTTCCTCCGACGTCAGTCAGGTCAGTTGCCCTTTAAGTCGCGAGCTCCTGGAATCCCGAATTTCCTCGCGCACGCATGCACGCTTTCCCTGATGCAAGGATTCGCTGCAGATGAGATTCTCGATCGCGGGCGCCCGGCGCCGCCATCCATCTAGCGGATAAGGTTTAGTCTTTATCACGTTCGAACGGTCGGATGCTAACTATATATATAAGCTAATTATAAAACTAATTGTACAGGAGTAGGCTAACTAGCAAGAAGAATATATTAAGCCTAATTAATTTATGATTAACACGTGTTTACTGTGGCACTGCATTGTCAAGTCGTGGACTAATTGGGCTTAATAGATCCATCTCGTAAATTAGCCTCCATATGTGTAATTAGGTTTGTAATTAGCATATATTTAATACTTCTAATTGGTATCAAATATCCAATGTGACAAGGCTAAAGTTTAGCCCGTAGGAAACAAACACCCCCGCCGGCCTGTTTGGTTTTATGGACTAAAGACTAGAGACTAAAACATGGACTAAAAAAGGCAAGGGTGTTTGGTTTCCCCTCTTAAAATTTAGTCTATGTCACATCGGATGTTTGACACTAATTTAGAGTATTAAACATAGACTAATTATAAAACTAATTGCACAGATTGAGACTAATTTGCAAGACAAATCTATTAAGCCTAATTAGTCCATGATTTGATAATGTGGTGCTACAGTAAGCATATGTTAATGGTGGATTAATTAGACTTAATAGATTCGTCTCGCGAATTAGTCACGATTTCTGTAATTAGTTTTATGATTAGTATCCGAACACCCAACGTGACACCCGATGTGACACAACTTTGGTCCATGGATCCAAACACATTAAAGCTCCTATAAGAGGAGAGAGCCGCGCGGGAGGAGAGAGACTCGCGAGGGAGGAGAGAGAGGGAGTGGTAAGGACTGTCCTTTTAGGCCAGAAGTCTCAAATAGCTTCCTTTAAAGGACTACTGGACTAGAGACTATTAATCTCTCATAAGTCCTTCCTATTTGACAAACTAGGGACTAGAAAAGACTAAATTAAGTTCACTGGTCTCTGGTCCCTTCTAACCAAGCAGGCCCACCTCTGTTCCCCGGTGGGCCGCAAGAACCTTTTCCACCGCCAAGTTGGCCGCAGTCGGCAGGACGGCGTCCAGACCTTTTGAGGGGATTCCGATTTACCATATCTGCCTGACTTGGAAAGTAGAGGTATCCACTTGTCTCCTAATAATGGATGAAAATCGTAATGGCATCTTGTGAACGCAACAAGTTTACTGTGGAAATACTATACTCCCTCTAGGTTGGTAAAAGAAGTTGTTTTGGACAGCGACACGGTCTCCAAAGCATAACTTTGACTTCTTATTTGTATAAAAATATTTATTGAAAAGTGATATATGTGTATTTTTATGAAAGTATTTTTCAAGACAAATTTATTCGTATGGTTTTCACATTTCCAAACTCGACACATTAAAAGTTATTCACGATTTATATTCTCAATGTTTGACTTAAACCTTATCCAAAAATGACTTCCTTTACCAACCTGGAGGGAGTACTTAATTCTCGCAGGAATAGGGAAAAAGGAAAGGGTTAAGATGTAGTGAATGGATAGTTGGATTCCATCCAACAACTAAAGACAAGTGAACACTCTTCCTATATGATAAAAAACACTCTTCCTAGCAACAGTGGCCAAGCCTAACAAGTGAAAGCATCCATGATTAGGCCACACATAATAGAATCAAAGAACTAATCCAAACTATTGAAAGGAATTGTCTAGAAAGATTTCTAGAGAATTCAATCGAATCATGAAAATATGCCAAAAGAAAGTAAAAAGATCCAAAAACAAGTTAGTGTAATTAAGCTCAGAATTAAAGTAAACTAATAACCTCTATTAATGTTGCCATAAGGAAAAAATATTCTGTACTTAATCGAGGGAACATGTTTTAAATACCAACAAAAGATCTATAAAATCATGAGAATATATATAATCCTAGCATGCTAGAATATAAAAGACCTATATATATATATTATTTAAATCCATCACATCTGTTTATATAACTCTAGAATGCTAGAATATATCATAAGTTTATTTTTTGCAAGTCACAAGTTCTATGTGATGAAATATCTATATATCTAGCTATTGTATAGTAATAATACTGTTCGATTTAAGTCATTTCTAATGTGCAACCCATACTCTTTGTATTTTTAGTGTTTTTTAAGAGAATGGGAAGGGCTGAGGTCCCTATATATTGAAACGAAATAAATCAGAAGAAAAACAATACAATTGAAAGAACAACAGAAGGGTTAAGACCTTCAAGAAACAAAAAAAAAAGAACAAAAAGATGAACTTAGTTGGTTCTCACTTTAGATTTTTCTATAATTTTCGTATTGAAGATTTCATGAGTTAATGAGCAGTGCATGCAATGATTTTGCATAACCTATATTGTTGTGCATACAGTTAAATTAATTTTCCTAGTTGTGCACCATTTTTTCATATTTTGCATTGTACGTACAGGGATGATTAGGTTCAAATAGATTGAAGCTTCGAGAAAATGAGCACATTTTATTGATTAACAAGGCTCTAATCAGTACCATATACTCCACTACTCTGTATCAATATGTTTGCAATAAGGCTAATCCAACTGGTAATATCATACGCAACAAATGACCGCCACATAGGAATATTAGCTTACATGGCAATCAATTAATGAGGACAGAGAGGCAAATGTTATATCATGGTTGTGATACAATTTGGGTATGAAATCAACCATTGGAAAACCGCATAGTAGCATTTGGGTTGAGTTGTTGCATTTGATACTATATTTAGGTCCATTGTCATAGGCACAACGCATACAAGAATTAGCTATAATGGTATCCTAAGAAACAACAACAAGACACTATGCATTGAAAGAATAGTATCACAACATCAAGACACTAAAGAATAGTATCATTTGTGTACTCGTATATATGACATGTCAGCTTTAGAGAAAATGACATGATACAAAAAATTGGAATTATAGCTTAAGAAATGTAAAGGTTATTGCTCATCGCTGGACATATACTAGAAGTTTCGTTCAAATGGGAGGTTGCCCCAAATGCTCTATTTTGTATACATCAGCTACACCTGAAAAATATTATTAGCTAAAAAAATGCAAGCATCTATGTTGATGCGGTGGCATATGATTTTCTATGATGAATATCCCATGAGTATAAAATTGTACTGGTTCCACCCTAGTTGTCAAAATCTCGATTCTGTTGTGTGATTTTATGACTTTGTTATCCTAATCTATCGGGTCGATTCGACAATTTGCTAAGTAGAATCTATAATTTTACAATTCGAGTAGTTATAATTCTACGATCTGTGATCCCATCATTCGAGTTCTGATCCAATTTAGGGTCACGACTTTAATAACCTTGGTTCCACCATAAAGAATATAGCTAGCCAGTTTACTTCATCCGTACTTGAAATATTGCTTTAGGATTGAGAAGAGGCTTTCTCGAATTTTATTGCAACTATGTGTGCTCTTATAAACTACCTTTGACAATTAGGCTGTTAAACCTCCGGTCAAAAGAACATTTATGACACTCTATATACGGTTATAACGTTACAAAGATATAAATGACGGCCAAAGTGATATATATTTGAGGACATGTTTTTTGGTGAATAGAGTATAGATGTATCATGTACCATTGAAAGGATATACCTTTAAATTATACAATAAATTCAAAAAAAAATAGAGCACACAACAAGTCAATAACTTATACCTAACGAATAGATGATCTATACACAATTCACAATTATTAGTATTTTATTGAAAAATAAAATTATGCATGTATTTATGCGCTCAACATGCATATATTTTCGACTAACTTGTTTAATAGAGGGGGTACTTTTACGCTGGATACAACAAGTCGACAACCGCCTGGTGCCCTGGTCAAAACAATAGTTATGACTTATTATAGTTAAGACAGTACAAAAATACAAAGACGCGCGACGGGTCAAAGTGACATATACTCCTTTTTTTTTCCTACGTATACGTTAAGGGTTCAGGCGACCATTTTTTTTTTCTGAATACGCAAGAGAGATGTGTATCATTGTATTAAGAAAGAAATGAGAATTTTAAGTACAAAGGATCGGCCGTGGCCGGGCCAATTAAGGCTACATCTTGATCTTACACCCATGAACTCGGTGGGCAGAGGACTACCCCGACGCTAGACCTCCCAAGTGCTCTGCCCCGGCTTGCACCCACACAACGCTAGGACGTAGACTATCTACCAACGTGCGTACTGTGCCCCGGCGTGCTCTGTCGTTGAGACCACGCACGTTCCAACACAGGATCGTTGTCTTATCCATGAGATTGGACACCCGGTTCCGGCAGCCAAGCCTTAGGCGATTACGATCGAGTTGCTCGACCAGCGTTGCGGACCGGTGGGAACAGCTCGTCGAGTGCCGCTGGGAATAGCTCGTCGAGTGCTTCAATTTGACCGTCCGTGAGATTTCCAGAGATGATAGCTTCATACGCCCGCCTGGAAGCCGGTGTTGCTGGAGGCGGAGTCGGCGGGATGCACATCTTCTTTAGAAGGAGCACCTCCCCCGTTTGGATGTGGGAATATGCGCCAGCGGCTGCGCCGCGATCCTTGCGCTTCTGGGCGGGAGTTTAGTCCTCTTGACAGGTGGCTTCTGCTTAGGTGGGCTCGAGATGAGTGTGTTAGATGATCTCCACCAATTGGCCTTTGGATCTGCGCTCTGATCGGGGGAGCCTAACCCTACATGGTTGGTGGGTCCCCGTCACACTGCGCTATAAAAACAGATGTGGGGGCCGGTGGCTCTCTCCACGGGGTTGAACGAGCTACAGCTGCCCCACCGACATAACCCTAATCTGATCTAAGAGAGGGTGCGCAGCCAGTGACAGGAAGCACCATCACGAGGTTCACCGCTGCCACTGGATTGCACCTACGGCCGCGGACAATGCCGCTACACCACCGCCGTCTTTCACCACCGCACCTCTACCGAGTCTCCACCGAGCGCTGCGATGGCCAGCCCGTCTTCTTCGAAGACGGCCGATGGTTTGCACCTCCTTCACCTCTCTCTCTCTCTCACTCTATCTATTAATCCCGCATTAGTAGATGTTTTAGGCATCACTGTTTATTCCAAACGCAAGTAAACATGCTAGATTTATGGCTAGTGATCCTGTTTTAAGTCTATCAATGGTATCAGTCGCCTAACTAGACATAGATTTAGCCTATCGGAGTAGAAAACCGAATAGCAGCATTTAGAAGGAGGTGATAGATCCATTTCGGATCTAAGCAGAGGGTTCCTCGAACCCTAAACCCAAATCGGTTAAAGAAAAGCAGTAAGATAGGGTCTTGGTTTTGAAAAGCAACTCAAACCCTAACCCTAACCTGTGCAAACAGCTCAGGGAAGAAGAATAGTACGCAATCCTAACCCTAACCCTAACACAACCCTAACCCTAACCCTAAATCGGACAACTTCTGAGAAGAAGAGAAAGAAAATCCATTGAGAGGGAAGAAGGGGAAAGGGAAAGGGCTTTGGAAGATGGCTTACCTTGCCGCTGCACCGCGTTGCTGTTTTGCAGGCGCACGGGAAGAAGGCCAAGCCATTGCTCGTCAGGTGCGTGCAAGCTCCGGCCAAGGGTGTCGCCGCTAGACCACTCGACGACAGCGCGCTCATCTGCTGGGGAGCGCGCGCGTTGGCGAGGGGGGCGGCAACGGCGCCATCATCGCTCTTTCGCTCGACCGCTGCTGCGCTGAGAGAGGAAAGGGAGAGGGAAGAAATGAATTAGGGTTTGGGGGTGCGGGTCGACCGGGGGTTTTGATCTCCCGAAGTCGACGCCTGGTCGTCGGATCTGAATGGATGGCTGAGAGCGCGTCGGACCAGAATCGGCCCAGGCGGGGAGGCACTTTCCTGGCCTAGGCCCAGGTTGCGGCGTGGGCGTGGGGGAGGCGCCACGAGCGCGTGCGCGCGAGCCGCCGCCGCAGGCCAAGCCACGCACTGTTGCTGCTGGGCCGTTTACTGCTGCTGCAGGCCGGGCCAAAATAATAGCTAATAACGTTTGAAGTTTATTTATTTTCAGAAGCATATTTGAATGAATTTCGAAGGTATAAAATTTCTGGTAAAATTGCACCAACGTGTTTTTTTTTCCTGAAAGTAGATATGAGAAAAGTTCAATGCTTCTGAAAAATAGATAATAAATGTTTTTATGTTTCCGCTGCAATGTTAAAGTTTATAATCTTCTAATTAAATTCGAACCAACGGAAGAATTTAATTTGAAGAGTAGTCAATTTTAATCAGTAAATTATAATATTATTATTTTTCTGACCAACGTTGATAATAACAATATTATAATGTTTATTCATAAGTTTTTCATATATTAATTCTATTTCTGCCCAACGGTGATGTAGAATTAGTGTATAAAAATATTGTATGTTCTAATTTTGACCAACGTCAAATTAAAGCATGCAATTATAATGTCGTATTTTCTCACTATCTCTGACAGTGTTTTTCAGGACTCAACCCAATGGCATTCATCTCGCACATACCACCTCTTGAAGGGGGCAACTATAGGGTATGGTGACAGAAGTATGAGCTAGCACTTACGCTATCTGAAACTGACCTAGCGCTTACCTCCCCATGTCCTACTGAGCCAGTGGACCCGGTGAGGGAAGAAAATGAGTCTGATGCTGATTTCATTGCTCGGCAGCGAGATCATACAGAAGTGCGGATGAAGTATGATCTCAAACACAAGAAATGGGACATTTCAAACCGCAAGTGCTTGATGGTAGCTAAGTCCATAATTTCATATGCTATAAGGGGATCTATCCCAGACTGTGATACCGCTACGAAGTATCTTAAGAAGGTGGAGAGTTAGTTCACTGGCTCTTCAAAGGCTTATGCTAATACATTGATCAAGAAATTGTTCAATGAAAAATATACTGGTGGCGGTATCAGAGAACACATATTGAAGATGAGCAACACGGCTTCGAAGTTAAAGCCAATGGATTTGGGGCTCAAGGATGAGTTCCTAATTCATTTGATTTTTACTTCCTTGCCAAAGGAATATAAAACCTTTGTTGTTAACTACAACATGCAGCCCAACAAGTGGGACATAGAGAAGCTCATCGCAATGTGTGTTCAAGAAGAGGAGATGCTGAAATCCTTATAGGGTGACTCTGCTAACCTTGTAAAGGACAAGAAAAAGAACTTCAATAAAAATGCCAAACCTTAAGGGAAAGCCCCTTAGACTGAGCATCACCAGAAGAACAATAATGCTCAAGTTGAAAAGGATCAATGCAAATGGTGCAAGAAGCATGGACACTACCAGAGGGACTGTTCGAACTTCTTGAAGAACCTTCTAAAGAGGGGTGAGGATTTCATTACATTCATAGATGAATCATTGTATTTAACTTATGCAAAATCTACTTGGTGGATTGATTCATGTGCAACTGTTCATGTTGCAAATTCATTACAGGGATTCCATACGAGGAGGACCCTGCAAAGAGGAGAAAGAAGAATTAAGGTAGCAAATGGAGTTAAAGCTGAAGTTGAAGCTATTGTTGATCTTTCTCTAGAATTAGTTGATGGTTTTCTTCTTAAGCTTTCAGATGTTCTATTTATACCCTCTTTGCGAAGAAATTTAATAAGTGTTTCACGTTTAGATGATGATCGATATGATTGCCATTTTGGTAATAGCAAATGTCAGATTGTTTATAATAATAAATGTGTTAGTCTTGCCTTCCGACAAGACAAGATTTATTTATTATCACTTTCTGAGAATGTGAATGATGTAAGTACTGAGAATGAGAATGATTCCTCGTCTATGATTGCAACAAATAAGCGAAAGACCGTGCATGATGTATCTGTCGGCACAAAAATATGTCGACACACGGCAAGCCGGAAGGATCTGCTTGATGGAGCAAGGTTAGAGATCCGCTTGGCTTCAACGCAAGGGTAACCGATCGTGTGAATTCCTCCTGAGACGTGCCAGTCAATTTGACCTGCAATTGACAAGGAGAGAAAGTTTATCAATAATTTAAGGTGGAACATACCGGTCATTACCCAGACAGTTCCAAGTGTGCCGCTTCGGGAGCAGCCAGACGAGAAAATCGACTAAATAGCCGATACGCATAGAAATCGGCTGTTACAGACAGTAAAGCTCGTGGGTAACGATTGATTTTATGTTGACAGGTATAGTACACGTAGATATAAGTGAGATCATCAGCTAGGCAGATATTACCAGTATAAAGCATTGAGCCGATGAATCTAATGAGAAAGGATATAGCATGCGAACAAATCGACTGTCTAATACAAATGGATCTACAAACGCTCTGAATCTAATCTGTTAACATCAACAGTGAGGTTCGACTGGATTGATGGCAGCTTTGTTGATAATAACAAACTAAAACCGAAGAATCCACAAAAAACATCTATACTTCGACGGTCTTTCCGAAAGACATGATATACATGAAGGCTCGAGCGAATCGGCTAAAATAGCTGATTCGGGTGAAAAGGGACTACAGCGTGTGAACAATCGACTATTTCACGCGGACAAACCTATGGACTTATCAGACTTAACCTGCTATCTCTAACAGTGGGGTTCGACCGGATCGATGGCAGCCGTGATAAAGACAACAAACTAAACCTTTAAAGTACACAGATCTATCCATATTTAATAGAATCATGAGAACACACTGTAGGCGTTAAAGCATAGGCGATCAGCTATTTAGTCGATGCAGGCATAGAAAACAGTTAAGGTCACGCCTAATTGAGAACAAATCTACTGACTAGCATCCTCCAACCGATAGTGCCATTAGTGGGGATCGACCGGATCGTTACAGCCATAATAGCGAACTATAGACCAGATTTAACTAGCCAGCAAACCTCTTCAGGATCATACATGCCTTAACCGCGTACTATGCATGATCAAGATCGAAGTAAAAATAGCCGATAAAACATAACCCATCGCTCAAAGTAAGAGACATCGTGTTGTGACAAAGCAAACAACGGACTAAAAGGATATGAGGCCGATCTAAATCGATCTTGACCGGACAGATTGATGTTGCTGCAAACTAATAATAATAAGAACATCAGTAAGATTGGTAACTTAATGAATCTACCCGAAGGACGCCACCCCTAGGTAGAGCCGATAACTTGACCTTAATCTAATTCGAGGGGTGAAGGTCGACCGGATCGATGCAGCCGTACTTGAACTAGACAAGAGTCGATAACTAGCTTATACTAGAGTTCACAGTGGAGGTTGACCGGATCGATGCAGTCGTACAAACCAAAGTATAAGCCATGACAATACTTATAGATAAGCCGAAGGTCGGCCAGACCGATGCAGCCCTGCTTGTTGACGAACTCGCCGAGATCTACACTACTCCTACTCCTAAGGGTTGGCACAGAGCCAAAAAAGTAAATTGTATTTAATTGATTTGATGTCCTTTTACAATAGCCGGGGTCCAGTATTTATACCCGGAACCTAAGCATGAATCCTACTTAAGTACGATTCATTACAATCTTTGGCATAAGAGAAAGCATTCCTAATTTCCCTTTTTGTTGAGTCCGACTTGTTTTTTCCTGACGCTAACCATAGCTTTTTGTCGTTATCTGCTGGCGTCATCTGAACAGAGCCAATTCTAATGTTGCATTTGAATCAGCTGATATCAACCGTTATGCAATCGATTCCTTGATGACACGATCTTCGAAGCTTTGAGTTCTTGCATTCTTCTTCCCAAATTTTGGTGTAAACACATGCCCCCCACTTTTGGGATAAAAGTAATTTTATTCCAAAATTACCACGCCTGTGCCTTCGATAGGTCTGTAGTCACGGGCATAGAATCTTGATCTGGGGTCTACTGACTGTCACCGTCTTTGCCAGCTTAGAAGCCCATGCTTCTAAGCTTTACGAGAGCATCACTGCTTCACGGGCGCTTGGATCCATCTTTCTAGGTCGACTATAAATGTCTATCTGACTCTAGCGAGAGCAACTCAACAGCTCAGCCATGTTTCTCTTCTGTTTGCTTCCTCGAGTGCCCCTGGCTTTGCCAGACCCTCCATGGTCTAATTCCTTGCTATGAGGATCTTGAGTGGTTAGAAGAATTCTTGTGCATAGGGTGATTGTGTCGCTCATTTGAGCGCCTTATCAAGCAAGAGGATCAGCTACTATGGTTAGAAGAATTCTTGTGATATCATCCAAGTTTTCTCACCATGATTGCAGAGCTGTTCTAGTGTTTGCAAGGGCTAAAATGTGTGGACACCTTCCCCTTGTTCGCTTCATCAAATGCCCATCGGAAAAACCACAGACTTCTTTCCCACGGTTTCCCAGACACCGATAAATGGACATCTTTTAGTAGGCGGCTTTCTTTGCCATTGTTTCCCAGTCACCGAGAAATCGGTTGGGTATATGGGCATCTTTTAAGCAGGTAGCCTTTCCTCTTCCCCTGATGCAATTTTATCAACAGGCTGATGTGACTTGGTCCATGATGACCATCGGACTTGTGGGGATCCCGACTCTCTTCAATCCAAAGAAGTCTCGGTGGGTTGATCTCCAGTCAATGTAAACCTTTCGTACCAATCCCATGATATTTTGTAATTATGGGAAGCAATAAATCTGAATCTATTGTCTTTTCGTGATCCGTCCCCTGAATTTCTGGAGTGTCAATCTGTTTCCATATCTGACTTTAATTCCATAACCCTGGCGAAGCCTATCTTCTCACCCCTAGGCTATATATACGGGCCACGGCTATGGATCGAAAAACAACCTGTCTCCTCAACTGTTCTTCAAGGATATACTGAGGCCTAGAGAAGGTATCAGTGAAGTAATGGAAACCTCTAGAGTTTTCCAACTAGGATCAGATCTCCCTTCTCTTTACTTGCATGACTAGACAAGAGTCAACTTCTCTTCCAACCTTTTTGACTCTTGGTAGCAAGAATGGCACTCCCATCTCTTCTATGGGCCGGCCCATCCTAGATGCATAGCTCTGGATGGAGAGTTTACTTCTGATAGTGAGGTAATTTACTATTCTTTCTTCAGAAAAACTCTTCGATGAACTCCCCTGCCAACTGTTCTAACAGACCTTTTTAGAACATCGAATTTGATCCTCCAAGCTTGGATAGGAAAGGGCACCCCATAGATTATGAGCCACCATGACTAGTTTCAAGAATAGGATCAACTACGCCTACACTGAAGAAGCTGATGAAAACTCATGCTGCCCCCGCAATCGTAACGTATCAATCTTCAAAGCGCAAGGCAGCTCAACCGTTACTGGAAAAAGACTCCACAGAATGAGACCATCAACTGCTCAGGTAAACAATCCACCTTCTCAAACTAATATTCAATTTCTAATCCCTTTTCTTCACAGTTATCAACCATTGCGTTCCAATCTGCTCTGGGTGCAGAACTGTTGTCCCAGGCATTTGATTTAGCATCAACTGAACCTTCATCGGCTGATCCTCAAACGGAGCCAATTTCAGTTGAACCAACTAATCCTTCTAGGACTATAGAAGATGATAATCCTTCCATTTCAATCCCTGATGTTGCCAAGGTATCTCCTTAAAGCTCTTGATTCTCATTCAATTTCATCGTTCATCTAACTATTCATCACGTTAGATACCCTCTGAGGAAACACCTACGCCGGAGCAGGAATCTGATGATCCTGTTGGTATTGAAAATGATCCTGCTGTTGTTGACACCCGAACTGTCGATTCCCCAGTTCAACACACAACCGATGGTAAGAAAATTATATATATTTTATCCTTCTGCAATAACCATGAACTAAAGATCTTTCTTGATGTTTGCAAATACCAATGTTGAAAGTTCAGAGCCGATTCAACCGGACATCATTGGTGCATCATCAGCTCTTTCTTCTCTTCAAATAGAGGCTACCATAGAAAAGGTACTGTATCCACTTTACCGTTTATTTTGTTATAAACTGATCCAAACCTCCTAATCAAGATTTTTTTATATATAGGCACTCAATCTCCCAGCTCTGAGCTATTCTTTCAATCTTGAGGAGTATCTAGATGAAGATGAAATCAGCTCATCAGCCACCTCCTCTAAGGAAGCTTTGTCAGAAGAGACAAAAAATCGGCTAAGGGATATATTGCCAATGTTTGAGAAGAATATAGCCAATTTGGTCCAAGACACTGATTCAATACAAAGAGTCTTCTTGGCTATTAGGGGTAACCCATCCCCAGTTCTCTCTAAAGTCTTGTCACCTTTATCCATTATTGAAGATCAGGCCCTAAAGGTGAAAAAGGCTCAGAGGAACATGTCCAACCGTGAAGCTCTATTGGCCAAGAGGAACTCCAACAGGCAAGAGGCTAAAGAGCTGACATAGCTGATTGATGATTTGAAGAACTCCTCCCTCAGGATTGATCTAGAGTTGTCCCAATTGGAAATCAAGAGTGCAGAACTTGAGGAGGAGCTAGAGAACATGAAGGCTGCCATCGATCGCCATAAGTCCAACCTAGCTCAAATACCCAATGCCATCAAGCAAAAGAAACAAGAACTACTGGCCAAAGTCAGAGAAGGCAGGGTCATCCGCAGTAGCCTCGAGGACATTCCTAGATCAGCCGAACAAGATAAACAACAAATCGTAGAAGTTGATGCTATCCGGCTAGAAGTATTGAAAGCAATCCAGGATATTCTAGACTTGTAATCTATACATCAACATGTATCTTGTGTAGAATCAACGATAACCATACTTTCTTTCGCCTCATTGTACTTCTTGTTTTCAGCTAAATAGCCGATTCCAGACTTCTAACCTTAATCCGATTAAGTCTGAAAACACGACCTTTATTAAGAGAACCCCTCGATCTTCTATCCTTAGTCACCAAATGTTGTATTCTCTTCGGCATTAGTGAGGTGGCGCTTCACCTTCTATTAATTGTGGTTGCCTTTTGCACGTCCAGAGGCGTCCACCTCTTCGCTCCGTGGCTTCAAATACCAGCCGAGGGCTCTGGCCTCGAACACATCTACATTCACAAATGCTCATGTTCCTTTGCATTTCTCTGCACTCGCAAACTCTATAGCAGCCTTCTTCCCCTTCTTGTAGATCTAATGGTCGGCGAGGACAACCGAGGCAAACGTGCGGCGGAGGAGATCCCAGAGGAGGACATGCCGGTGAACCAGCGCCTTCGACGTATGAGGTAAGACCGATATCCACTATTCATGGCGATGATCTCTTCTGACTTGTTTATAGGTTCGTCTTGAATGACAGCCTTCGTCCCCTTCTCAGGGCCGGCGAGCCCTCTGATGCTGCATCCTCTACGCCGGCCTCATCGTCGGACTCCTCCGACTCTTACAATGGCGATGACGCTTGACGTTTCCTCCGAGAGTGGAGGGCAGCCCAGGACCGTTATTCCGAGGCAACTCAGGAAAATGACCAGCTTGAGATCCGTCTCGGGGTCTCTCAAGCCACCCTTCACGCCACAGAAGAAGAGGCCAGCGCTGCTCGGGCGCGGTTGGCCGAATTCGACGCCACGGTGGTGAGTAAGATGGATTCTAGGAGCACCTTCACTATGATTTCCACTGTCTTTATCTTGATAGCTCTCCTGTTTCTGTGATCGCCAGCCCTGACGGTGCAGTTGGAGACCCTCCAACTGGCGGCGAACGTGTCCACGGATGCCGTCAATGCTCGGGGCCCCCTCAGCAACGCTCGCCTCCACGACGTTCTGGCCCGCGTTCAGGAGATCGCCCTCCATGGTGTCCGTCATGGCGCGTCGGTGGTGCTGGCCACGGCGTAGGTCTAGACCAGGCACGAGCTCCATACCATGGAGACCGGCTTCCTGAGGACCATGAAGACATGATAGTGGAGTTCCTTGATGCAGCGGAGGCCATCGTGGACATCACATCCACTCAGGATGTGATAAATAATATCTTTGATTAGTTTGTACCTAGGTCAAACTGATCAATGAATGAAATCTTCTACCTTTCCATGATTGTATCTATGTACTTTCTGTAGTGTCATGATTTTTTCTTGGATTTGTTTTTGCTCTATAGGCGACACATCTCGTATCGGCTTTTCTCCCTTTTGGGGTTGATTTTGAACTAGAGGCGATACCCTTCTAGTACCGGCTATTAGAGGCGATGACTGAACGAATCGGCTATTGAGTGTTGATCCAAACGCTAGGATAATATTCCTTCAAACATTTTCCATTAATTGCTCCTTGACAGGTTGCACCAGAACTCTTCCAGACCAAAGATTAAACAATCGATCGATCCAGGCCAAGCATCTCATTAAGCAGAACAACCTTTAAATTCCCTTTAATAAATTTATCAACTCTGGCTTGTACTCAGGATTCGACTTAGCGCTTATATACGTCGGTTTAGGCTTATCTCCATGACCAATGTCTATCTTCATTAATCCACCGGTCGACGCAAAGCCATGATTATCCATTTAAAATAAACTCTCAGAGCCGATTGCTTGGATCGGCTGTTGGCTTTCATTACTGATCTTAATGAAGCCTCCTTCTCATAGCTTGCTAGAAAAACACTCGAAGTCTTCTAGCTCCCAAAATACGGGATCGGTTGTTGCGATACTCACAGATTCATCAGCGTGAACCAGCTCGACATTATCTCTATGCCATTGAATCAAACACTGATGCATGGTTGATGGCACACAACAGTTTGCATGAATCCAATCGCGGCCAAGGAGTAAACTGTATGACCCTTTTCCATCAATGACGAAGAATGTAGTGAGCAAAGTTTTACTTCCGATTGTCAATTCGACGTTCATTGCCCCCCTAGTCTTAGATGAATTACCTCCGAAATCCTTAAGCTTCATATCGGTTTCAATCAAATCTCCTGGTCCCTTGCGAAGTTTACGAAAAGTGGTGTAAGACATAAGATTGACAGAAGCACCTCCATCTACCAACATCTTGCTCATCGGCTTTCCATCAACAAAACCTTTTACATATAAAGCCTTTAAGTGCCGATGTTTGACTGGCTTATCGAATATAGCCTGCTGTATAACTGTCAACTTGGCAACTATTTCCTCATACTTCGATTCATCAAAATCTGAATAAACTTCTTGATCTGCTGGAACCTTAAATTCTGACGGCAATAGAAAAGCCATTTAAATACAAGCCGATGGTTGCCCTCTATCGGCTGTTTGTTTAGCACGCCACACTTGAGGTCTACCAGATGCCTAAGCCTATTCCAGTTCTTTGTTCTTTAGGCATTGCACTCTCCTTTTCTAGCTTCTTATCAGACGTCCTGGACACCATTAGCCTTCCTGCCAAACATATTCTTCTTCATTACTCTCTTTTTCATAATGAGCGCAGTTCTGATCAACAACTCGCTTTTCTAGCCGATCATGAACACTTTTATTTTTTAAGCGCTGATCCATATTATTATGATGATACTCATCTCGAGCATGGATAGACCGGCGGTTGACTTGAGATTGCCTAAACTCCCAATATTGCTCGCTGCATTCCAGACAGTTATTTCTGGTAGGCAATTTCAAACATTCATTCCAGCAATGTCTGAAGAAAGGATAATTCCAATGTGCTTCAACTCGCTTTCTTTCAGAGCTCTCTTTTTCCTGTTGACGCTGGTATTCATGCTCTTTTAACCAACGCTTATAATCCTTTTCCTTCTGCCACTGCCATTTGTTCAACAAAATTCGAGATGTAACACGCAGCCTTGTCAGCCCATCCTTCGACGTTTCTCCCTACTCGGCTCTTTTCTTGGTCACGATGCCTTCTAACCTCTCTATATTCATCAGCCGATATTTGCATCTTGGGATCGACTGTTCCAGTTTCTTTTGATGTAACTGATGTTAGGGCTTTAGTCTTCCCTTTGAATAGCCTAGCATCAACCATGTTTTGTTCTCTTGGGAAAGGATTATCATCAACTTTCATCTTTCAAGGCGTATCAAATTTGAGCCTTTCTTACTGAATAGCCCTCTGTATATATTGCCGAAACACTCTGCACTCATTAGTGGAATGAGATGTGGCGTTATCAAATTTGCATAACTTCTTATTCTTCAATTGATTGGGAGGCAACATAACATGATTATCGGACAACTTGATATGTCCCTTCTCGAACAAGAAATCGAAGAGCTTGTCCGATTTTGTGACGTCGAAGTCATAGCTCTCTTCGACTCCTCTTCCCTAAGGATTTAGCACCATTACTGTCTTCTTACCTCAATTCCATTCGGCCGCAGCAACCTCTTCTTCTTCATCGTTCTCATAGTCATCATCGACTGAATATGGATTATAGGCTTCGGCCATTGTGGTACTCTTCTGAAATCGAGTATCTCTGCGCATATTCTGAAATTGGCTATTGAGCGTTCCCACTTGTTGAGCCAACTGACCTAAATTGTCAAATTCTTGCTCCGGCAACTTCTCTCTCTATGTTGGCAACATTCCTTGAACGGCCAATGCAGCTAGCTGATCATCAGTCAAGTTCAATGAGAAGCATAAATTTCTGGTCTCTCAGAACCTCTGAAAAAACTCGGTGCCCGATTCATTAGTTCTCTGCCTTATAGTCGTCAAATCAGTAATTTTATTTTCTCCTATCTCGGTGTAAAAATATGTATGAAACTTTTTTCTAAGTCAGCCCAATTGGCAATGGAGTTAACTGGCAGTGATGAAAACTAAGTGAAGGCTGGCCCAGACAGAGACAAAGAGAAGAAATGAACTCGATGGGCCTCTTCAATGGATGCTTCACCCAACTGTGTAAGATACCGACTGACATATTCTATTGTGTTTGTGCTATTTTGGCCAGTGAACTTAGCAAACTCTAGGAGCCTATAATTTATAGGGAGAGCGACCAAATCATACCATTCTGGATATGGGTATTTGTACAAAAAGGTCTGCCCTTTTAGCTTCAAACCGAACTAATTCATCATCATCTCGGTCACTCTAAGCAACAACTCATCAGCATTTGAATTTGGATTTCTTTGCAATTGCTGACCCATCTGTGGATTAAAATTTTGGGTACCTTGATACCCTAGATTTGGAATCATGTGAAGGGTATTATAATCTGTGTAATAATGATACCCTTGTGGAATCTCTATCTGATGGGTCCTTTGCTGGTTTGCTGGTTGAAGTCTCTTGTTATAGATATTAGAATCTATATCTCTATGAATCATTTGAACTGATGGCGTTATTTTTTGAGCCGACGACGGTATTTGGCCTGATGTGCCAAAATTAACCATCTGGTTCTAACCTTGCCCTGTCGACAGTTGTACATGCTACACTGACGATCTAGGATTATACTGTACCTGATTAGTAGTAGCACCCTGAACTTGCTCAGATAAGCTCTGAACCACCTGGACATCACCATTACTAGCTGGTGCTACTTTTTGATGGCTAGTACCGGCTTGATTAGTCCCCTGAGTCGATGGATGTGGAATGTTGTAATAAGCCGGCCCAACCTGATCAACTGGAAACCCATGAAACACCTCTTTCATGGTATTGTGGAATGTGCTCAAGAAAACTTTATTATGATTCAACATGGCATCATGAACAGACTTGTTTACAGCCTCTACGAAGAAACTCCTGTCTTTAGTTTCATCTGCATCTATCTGCCCATGCAACAGAACTCTTGATAGTGGATATTTCTGAATAATTTTATTGTCGCGTGTCTTGGTGTAGGACAACAAGCACTTGTTCTAAAATTCTTCTATAGCTTTGCTGATGACATCTTTATCTCTATTAGGTAGGTCTTCATAAGGCACCATAAGGATATCATTGTTGTTGTAAGTCGCCATGACGATTGTGGGTGTTCCACCGAGCGTGCCAAAACATGTGTCGGCATGAAAATATGTCGACACACGGCAAGCCGGAAGGATCTGCTTAGGATCAGTCCGGAGATCCGCTTGCCTTCAACACAAGGTTAACCGATCCTACGAATTCCTCCCGAGGCGTGCCAGTCAATTTGATCTGCAATTGACAAGGAGAGAAAGTTTATCAGTAATTTAAGGTGGAACATGCCGATCTTAGCCCAGACAGTTCCAAGTGTGCTGCTTCGGGAGCAGCCAGACGGGAAAATCGACTAAATAGCCAATACGCGCAGAAATCGGCTGTTACGGACAGTAAAGCTCGTGGGTAACGACTGATTTTATGTTGACAGGTACAGTACACGTAGAGATCATCAGCTAGGTAGATATTACCAATATAAAGCATTGAGCCGATGAATCTAATGAGAAAGGATATAGCATGCGAAAAAATCGACTGTCTAATACAAATGGATCTACAAATGCTCTGAATCTAATCTGTTACCATCAACGGTGAGGTTCGACCGGCTCGATGGCAACTATGATGATAATAACAAACTAAAACCAAAGATTCCGCAAAAAACATCTATACTTCGATGGTCTTTCCGAAAGACATGCTATACGTGAAGGCTCGAGCGAATCGGCTAAAATAGCCAATTCGGGTGAAAAGGGACTACAGCGTGTGAACAATCGACTATTTCACATGGACAAACCTGTGGCCTCGTCAGACTTAACCTGCTATCTCTAACAGTGGGGTTCGATCGGATCGATGGTAGCCGTGATAAAGACAACAAACCAAACCTTTAAAGTACACAAATCTATCCACATTTAACACAATCATGAGAATACACTGTAGGTGTTAAAGCATAGGCGATTGGCTATTTAGCCGATGCAGGCATAACAAATAGTTAAGGTCACGTCTAATCGAGAGCAAATCTACTGACTAGCATCCTCCAACCTACAGTGCCATCGGTGGGGATTGATCGGATCGTTACAGCCATAATAGCGAACTATAGACCAGATTTAACTAGCCAGCAAACCTCTTCAAGATCATGCATGCCTTAACCGCGTACTATGCATAATCAAGATCGAAGTAAAAACAGTCGATAAAACATAACCCGTCGCTCAAAGTAAGAGACGTCGTGTTGTGACAAAGCAAACGACGGACTAAGGATATGAGGCCGATCTAAATCGATCTTGACCGAGTAGATTGATGTTGCTGCAAACTAATAACAATAAGAACATCAGCAAGATCGGTAACTTAATGAATCTACCCGAAGGATGCCACCCCTAGGTATAGCTGATAACTTGACCTTAATCTAATTCGACCAGTGAAGGTCGACCGGATCGATGCAGCCGTACTTGAACTAGACAAGAGTTGATAACTAGCTTATACTAGAGTTCACAGTGGAGGTCGACCGGATCGATGCAGCCGTACAAACCAAAGTATAAGCCAAGACGGTACTTACAAACAAGCTGGAGGTCGGTCAGACCGATGCTGCCCTGCTTGTTGAAGAACTCACCGAGATCTACACTACTCCTACTCCTAAGGGTTGGCACGGAGCCAAAAAAGGTAAATTGTATTTGATTGATTGGATGTTCTTTTACAATAGCCGGGGTCCAGTATTTATATCCGGAACATAACCATGAATCCTAATTAAGTACGATTCATTATAATCTTTGGCATAAGAGAAAACATTCCTAATTTAAGATAACTTGGACCCTAATCTTTCCCTTTTTTGTAGAGTCCGACATGTTTTTTCCTGACGCTAACCATAGCTTTTTGTCGTTATCTGCTGGCGTCATCTGAAGAGAGCTGATTCTAGTGTTGCATTTGAATCAGCTGATATTGACCTTTATGCAATCGATTCCTTGACGACACGATCTTGGAAGCTTCGAGTTCTCGCATTCTTCTTCCTAAATTTTGGTGTAAACAGTATCTTCAAAATTATGGCACTATCGTTTAGGCTATATTTCAAGGGGGAGAATAGAGCGATTGATTAAGAATTCAATTCTTCCGCCTTTAAAATTGTCAGATTTAGAATAATGCATAGATTACATAAAAGAAAAGTACGTTAAGAAAATAAAGAAAGATGTCAAACGAAGAGCTAGAATTTTAGAAATAGTTCACACAAACATCTGTGGTCCTTTTCCTGTGAAGAGTGTGGATGGTTATGATTTATTTATAACATTCACCGATGACTACTCACGTTTTGGCTATATTTATCCAATTAAGGAAAGATCGGAAGCATTGGATAAATTTAAAATATTAAAGGCTAAAGTAGAAAATCAGCACAACTTAAAGATTAAGGTAGTAAGGTCCAACCGTGGAGGAGAGTACTACAGTTGACACACCCCATATGACCAAGTTCCTGGACCCTTTGTAAGGTTCTTATAGGAAAATGGCATAGTAGCCCAATATTCTACACCGGACGATCCTCCGCAGAATGGAGTAGCTGAAAGACGTAACCGTACCTTAATGGATATAGTGAGAAGCATGATAAGTTACTCTACCTTACCGATAAGTTTATAGATGGAGGCATTAAAAACCGTCATTCATATACTTAATCGAGTGCCAAGTAAGTCGGTGCCCAAAAGACCGTATGAGTTGTGGACAGGAAATGAACCCTCACTAAACTATTTATGTGTATGGGGTTGTCTAGCTGAGGCAAAAGTATTTAACCCAAACATAGGAAAGATGGACTCCAAGACAGTCAGTTGACATTTTATTGGCTATCTAGAAAAGTTAAAAGGTTATTGCTTCTATTGTCCTAATAGACAAACAAAGTTTGTAGAAACAAGGCATGCTGTCTTCTTAGAGGATGATATGATCAGGGGCAGCATGGTAGCGCGAGAAATTAGTTTTGAAGGGAAGCGGGTATACGTGCCCACTCCTATAATTCAGAAGCCATTCTTCACGCTACCTATTGTTGATGTACCAACAGTGCAAGACACTATAGTAACAGCAGCTATTGTTAGTTCTGCTGTGGTAACAATGAATGAACATGAGGAACCTATCCTTCAGGATCCCCTAGAACCAATTGTCACACAAGAGGGAGAGCAACAACAGCCTAATATAGAACAAGCGTCATTAAACGAGGCCCCTAGAAGGTCTCAAAGAGTTGGGAGATCAGTCATTCTTGATGATTATGAAGTTTATGAATGTGAGGAATTTTAAATATAGGGTGATCCCACCTCATTTGAAGAAGCCATGAGAAGCGCTCACTCATCCAAGTGGCTTGAAGCCATGGAAGATAAAATGTAATCAATGAAAACCAACGGTGTTTGGAACTTAGAAACAATTCCTAAAGGAGCCAAGACAGTAGGCTGTAAATGGGTCTACAAAACTAAACATGACTCCAAATGAAATATAGAAAGGTTTAAAGCGCGACTTGTGGCAAAAGATTTCATGCAAAGAGAAGGTATAGATTACAATGAGACATTTTCTCCAGTCTTATGTAAGGATTCTTTTAGAATCATAATGGCGCTTGTAGCACATTACGATTTAGAATTACATCAGATGGATGTAAAGACGACATTCCTAAATGGGGATCTAGAGGAAAATGTTTATATGGCACAACCGAAAGGTTTTGTTGTGTAAGGAAAAGAACGCATGGGATGCCGCCTGAAGAAATCCATTTACGAATTAAAACAAGCTTCAAGACAGTGGCATTTGAAGTTTGATAGTACAATAAGAAAGTTTGGGTTTCAAGAAAATATAGAGGACAATTGCGTTTATGCAAAGTTCAAGAATGGAAAATATATTTTCCTAGCCTTGTATGTGGATGACATCTTGTCCGCTAGCAGTGATGTTAATCTACTACTAGAAACAAAAAAGTTCTTGTCCTCAAAGTTTGATATAAAGGATCTCGATGAAGCTTCATTCATCCTTGGAATAGAGATTTACCGAGATAAAGAAAAGGGGGTTTTAGGATTATCACAAAATGCATACTTAGAAAAAGTTCTAAAAAATACAGTATACAAAATTGTAAGTCCTTACCTGCTCCCATAGTCAAGGGCGACAGATAAGGAGAATTTCAATGTCCTAGGAACCAATATGAGAGCGATCAAATGAAAGCGGTTTCATATATTTTAGTTGTCGAAAGTTTACAGTATGCTCAAGTGTGTACTCGTCCTAACGTAGCATTTGTTACCAGGTTGCTTCGCAGATATCAGAGTAATCTAGGAATAGAACACTAGAAATTAGTAAAAAAAATTACGTTACCTGCAAGGTACGAAGGGTCTCATGCTAACGTACAGAAGATCTGATTCCCCGCACATAGAGAGGTATACAGATTCTGATTATGCGGGAGATGAAAAAAAGTCCATGTCAGGATACATATTCACTCTCGCGGGAGGAGCTATATCGTGGAAAAGCTCAAAGCAAGCCGTCACTACATCGTCCAAAATGTATGCCGAGTTTGTAGCATATTATGAGACGACAGGGCAGGTGAATTGGCTGAAGAAATTCTTGTCTGGGTTGAAAGTGGTAGACGACATACATAAGCCACTTAAGTTATACTGCGATAATAATCCAGCAGTATGTTATGCTCACAACAATAAGTCAAGTGGTCCTACCAAACATATTAACATAAAGTATTATGCTGTGAAAGATAAAGTCCAGGGTCATATAATTAGTCTTGAGCATATAAGAACAGAAAAGATGCTCACGGATCCACTTACAAAAGGCTTATCACGCAGCGTGTTCAGAGAACACTTAGCCGGTATGGGTTTAAGGGAAAACCTATGATTCCTGGATAATAAGGGCCTAGTTAAGAATCTGTTTCAAAATAGAAATATGCATTGTAGCTGTTTAATCTAATGGCAACTGACCGTGACGATGAGGCACGCTCTATGCACTAATTTGTGATGGAATTGGAACAAAATAAAGTAAGTAAGTTGAGTTTAAGTAATAAGGTGAGATCAAGGGGGAGAATGTTAGATGATCTTCACCAATTAGCCCAACGGTCAATTGGCCCTTTGGATCTGCGCTCTGATCGGGGTTGCCCAACCCTACATGGTTGGTGGCCCCCCGTCACACTGCGCTATAAAAATAGAGGTGGGGGCTGGCGGCTCTCTCCACCACGTTGAACGAGCTACAGCCGCCCCACCAACATAACCCTAATCCGATCTAAGAGAGGGTGCGCAGCCAGTGACGGGAAGCACCATTATGAGGTTCGCCACCGCCACTGGACTGCACCTACGACCGCGGACAACGCTGCTACTCCACCGCCGTCTTTCACCACCGCACCTCCACTGAGTCTCCAACGAGCGCTGCGATGGCCAGCCCGTCTTCTTCGAAGGCGGCCGATGGTTTTCACCCCCTTCACCTCTATCTCTCACTCAATCTATTAATCCCACATTAGTAGATATTTTAGGACTCACTGTTTATTTCAAACACAAGTAAACATGCTAGATCTATGACAGTGATCCTGTTTGAAGTCTTTCAGAGTGGTGAGCGCTTCTTTTGCTGGACCTCCTCAGTGAAGCGCGCAAGACGCCTCGCCGCTTCCCTTGGAGTAGGTTTTCCGTTGCCAGGAGGTATGGCCGCCGGTGTGGTGGGTAGGCCGTCGTCCTTTCCTTCCAGGTTGCCCTCCAACTCGTTCGATGATTCGGCCCCATCGCCCAGCTCTGTCGTGATAGCAGGCGGCGCGTTGTCAGCCGCCGCATCCGAATTGCCCGCTGGGGTGCTGGCAGTCGGCGTGGCGTCGCTTGCTGGGCCATCCTGGCAGTCCATGACGAGTCCCACTACAGCAGCATCATGGGCACCCTGCCCGGCCTGAGGCGTCTGATGCTGCAGGAATGCTTGCTTCTAGTGGCGGGACCAGAGGTGATCCCAAGGAGGGCGACTCGAGCAGTTCGTCCACCGGCTCGGTGCACCCCATAGCGACTGAGGGGACATCCTGCGAGTCCATCAGTTCCACCGATCTTGTTTGTTGTCGTGGCTCGTCAGCTGGAGCACAGAGCAGTCCCGCCTCGAGGATCATGGGATCCGAGGCCGGTTGTCCTCCTGTGTCGCCGCGTGCCTCCGCAGAAGCAGCCACCAGCACAACGGCACGGTCAAGCTGCTCTGACAGATCAGGTTCAGGCGCCAGCACTTGCTTTTCCTTTTCCGGCGGGATTTGCGCCGTCCAGGTCAGAAGGGGCTTTGTGACGTCACTGCGTTGGCGAACGTGATCCTGGCCGTGGCCGCTCCGGCCGGCCTCACCTGCGTCGCCGTCGACCGCTCCTCGGGCGCACGGGAAGCCCTGGATGCGCGGGCCGGAGCAGCGGTGGCGCTCGGGATCTCTGTCGTGCCCGCTGTCCCCATCATCGGAGTCCGGCGGCGACGGCGGAGGGGTCGGGTCTTGCGAGTCGTAGTCGAACGTGCTCCGGATGTGGACGATGACCGGGTAGCAGAGGACGTTCTTCATCCAGAGGAACGGCGTCAGGTTCCCGAACCAGACACCGCCACCGGTGCCTGGTACCTCGTTCTCAGCGACGAATAGGCGGACCACCTTGGGTATGCTGCATGGGTTGCAGGTCCACGCCGTGAGCCGGGTCGACGCTCTGGATCCAACAAGATGGCGCCAGGATCTTTGAGGCAGTGTCCTCACACCACACATGCGGCGGGACGCCCTCCAGCTCGATGATGACCATGCACTGCAATGCGTTGTTGGACGCCTGGGCGAGCCGAGTCCAAGGGCGCAGCACCAGGAACGTGCCCGCCACCGGCACCGTGGACTCGGCGAAGATTCTGTCGCGTGATTCCCGTGAACGGCAGTGGACGATGAAGTTCTCGGGGAAGAAGGGGACGACGGAGAAACTCCCTTCCTCGGCCCCTTGGATGTTGCCGATGGCCCGAACGGCGTCAGAGGAGAGGACCTCCCGAGATGCGTCGGCCACGAGCGCGGTGAGTGAGTACCGCAGAGCCTCCTCGGCGTCGTTGATGGCAGCGCCGCGCTGAATGATGCAGCACGCCACTGAAGGCCTGGTGTCCGGTTGCCTAGGCGGCAGTGGATCACGCACGTCGCTGGAGTAGCTCGGTGCGGCTGCCGGTGGTGGTGAACCAGCGGTGTCGAGCCGGCCGCTGAACCCATCGGGGTGTCCGGGCTGCCCGGTCCCGGCCTCGCCTGCAGGATGCATCTCTGTCCGTCAGCAGGAGCACCCTCGCCGGCGGCGTTTCGTGGTGCGGCGTCGCGTGCAGTCCTTGCCAAGTGCCAGAAGTCGTGCCAGAGGTGGCACCACAGAGGCCGACGGCAGGTGGCGATGCGGTGGTTGAAAGACAGACAGTTGAGGCAGCTATCGCGTAGCTCCTCCGGGATGCCGCGGTGGTGAGGCACACGGTACTCCAGGTGATGGGGGCACTGCGTGGCGGGCTCCTGTCGAGGCAGCACCTCCCGCCACCCGGCCGCGTCCGGAGGTGAGAGCCGAAGCAGGCCACCTGGCCTTCTTAAACCCAGCTCCACGGAGGCACGGATCCTATAAATTGAGCCCTCGCGGCTCGGTAGGCCTCCCACCGCAAACCATTTCAAATTCAAACCTTCTTCCTTTCCTTGCGTCGGTTACATCATCACTTGACGCCACACAAACCTCCGAGGAAGACCCGTACGACGTAGTACCCTGACCGTCCGATCCGTCCGTTCCAAACGCAAACAGCGCCTCGTCCAACTCGTCGCCGCCGTCGTCTTGAGTGGACGAAGCCGCAGCACAAGCTGTTCGAGCGCGCCCTGGCGGTGTACGACGCGGACACCCCGGACCGGTGGCACAACGTGGCGCGCTACATGGGCGGCGGCACGTCCGTGGAGGAGGTGCGCCGCCACTACCAGCAGCTCGTCATGGACGACGCGCGGATCGAGTCCGGCGGTGCCCTTCCACTGGTACGCCGCCGCCCCGCCGCCATCGACGCTGCATCGAGGTATGCATGTAGTAACTGAAAACTCATTGCCTGTGTCCTCCCGCCGTTAATTTAATTTCTTGCCTTTATTCGGCTATTAATTACTCTTAGTTTGGAGCATGCAACATGGCATACTGAAATTAATCATTCGTGACGTCAAGTAGATGGACGCAGAGCAGTAGCTGCTGTGCCACTCCCCACATGAGATCTGATCCTTGGATAGGACAGATAGGGAGTGTTCGGCTGCCATTATAAGCTGGCTTATAAGTTATGGTATATTATTTTTCTCTCCCAATAAATCAATCATACAAATTAGCATAAGCGGCTTTACGAGCAGCTGAACAGAGCTATAGTCCGTGAGTGCATGCTTGAAACGGCAAAGTACCATGAGATTAGTCATAATTAATTAGCGTTATGCCTGCTTAAAAGACTGCATTGTGTCTGTCATGATGCAGCCACCGGCGGTGCTGCGATAATGTTTAATCGCCCTGTTCGTTTAAGCTTGTTTGACTGATAAGCCATGACTAAAAATACTGTTGGCCGGTTTAGATCTTCCTTGATCGACAGACACATTTATTCGTGGTTTATTTACTACTTTATCAGAGAATATACAATGTTATCATCACCGGTCATCATGCTGGAAAATATGCATACTAGATTCAGTCGCGTTCAGTACTAGATTCGGTACGTTGTTGTTCAGTACAGAGACGGCGCAAAATATGCATAAAGTTCCCTCGAAAAAAATATGAATATAATTCATGTGTTCATGAAAAGTAAAAAGTTATGCATTGATGAAGGTCTGCTTTTTATGTACTGATGAAGACATAATGAGAATATGTATATGCAAGGTTCAGTAATCGAAATAAGTCTCATGTGCCCTATACTTGGTTGTAGGTTGAAATATCTGAATGAAGCTTCAATGAAGGGAAGGGTTAAACAGTGGCTAGCTGTGCTCTTTGAAGAAGATCTATAAATCATGCATGCATGTAAACGTGCATGTGTATGCTGAATGGCAAATGACAGAGTTATACCAGGAATCCAAGATTAATGCAGCTTGCTGGTCTTTGATCTTGTGTATGTGTGTACCAAGTAGTTAGATTTCGATCTATGGAGTGATATGAATGCTTCATATATAAGTTCTAGTCAAAACTGTTATCTATCGAAATACTGTAGATCAACTCAGAAATTATTCCCATAAATCTCAGCATTTGCACACTACAATAAGAATGCCATATATACACAGTTTCGAACATTCCCCATTCTGATACTGTTTCGAATATATAGTGACTCTGGCAGACTAGCACTCTGGCATAGCGTGGCAACGATGTGGGGGCGAAAGCGCCATTGCCAACACACAACCTTGCCTATTGCAGGCTTGCAGCAACCAGATGAAAGAATTATCAACTTTTTTATTCTAAGATAAGCCCTGTTCGTTTGGGCTTGTTTTATTGATAGGACATGGCTAAAAGTATTATTGGCTGATTTAGTGTGAGAAAAAAGTACTGTTCGTTCGCTGAAAAAAGTACGGTTTATAAGCCAAACAAGCCCAAGCGAACAGTGTGAAGAAAGGAACCTAAACTAGAACAGACGCTACTAAAAAAAACTGTCCCCTAAAAAACCCGTGTTCCCAAGCATCTTCCCTATCTTTACACAGGAAGTTCAAATTCCGGGCTGCTTGTGTATACGTCGGAGGCCGCCGGTCAAAATGCCACATGTCTGGAAATGCACTTATTCCATATATAGGCAGTTCCTTGAGATATCCACCTGTGGTAACTCGTTGAAAAGAATGATGACCCTAGTAAAGATCTGAGTATGATCAAGCTAGGAGAGAGGGAGTGAATTCAGTTACTGATAATTTTTCTGCACTAGATAAACAAAATTACCAAACTAGTAAGATGTGCACCGAGAGCTTATTAACACACAACCCGAACATAAGTGCAAACACATGGTGGCTATGTGCCCATGTGTGAGTGGCAAGTGATTGTCAAGGTGACGATCAAAGTTTTGGTTTAGTGTGTGAGAGACTAACTATGGCGTGAGTGAATTATGTGTGCAACATGTCTCTTGGCTTTGTGATGTGCAGGTGTTGAGCGTGAGACGGTCGATGGCAATAGAGAAGGTCAAGCTAGGAGTCCGTCTTGCGCGATGGACGAGGAAGCAATGAAGGACGGACCTTGCGAAGGCTTGGACCGAGGGACCAAGGGATGGAGGATGGACCGTGGGACGGCTAGCATGTGGACACATCGATAAGCAAGTGTACATGCAGGGCTGGTGATAGAGACGATGTTGACCGAAGTCAAGACAATGACCAGACCAAGTCAAGGCGGACGACTTGGTGATCGGACGGTCGAGGACGAAGCGAGGCACACGTCAACATCGCGGAAGAAAGGCGAGCGGTTAAGCGACTCCAAGTTTGGGCCTTAAAATCGTGGGCAACAGGTTTGCCGAGTTTGGGCCTCAAAACTTAGTAGTGGTAGAGATCTTCTCTATAGTGTTATAAATTTATGCACAAAATTTCATTATTTTTGGAGTCGTTTGTCCAGTTTTTGACTTTTGTTCTTCCGTGAGCCGTGTTATGAAAAAACTGGCTCAAGATGGTTTTCACTGCTAGTTTCCGAGTTTGCTCGTTTTGATGATCTCCGTTTGCTTTCGTTTCTCTTTCCAGACTAGTTCCTAGGGTTAGTAGGTGTGCTGTGACTCCGTGATCTTGGCTAGCACTACCCCAGGGGATTGTGGATTGTATTCGGGACATAGGGCAAGTTCTTGTAAAGAATTTTAATTGACTCCTATTCACCCCGATGTGGTCGCCGTTTTGGTCCTTCAGTAAGTCTAGTAAGCAAAGATCAAGCAAGAGCAAACTCCCAAGATGATGAGACACGATGATGTGTTCGACATAATCATCCTTAATCCATGCTGATGCTCAGGGACGGAGCTAGAGTAAATCCAAGGGGGTGTGTTTGTCTTATGTGAAAGGGGACCGTGACGCCTAAGAGGGGGGGGATTAGGCAACTTAAAACTCTAACTCAAAATAATAGCCTCTTTTTTTATTCTTAGCAAAACCTATGCAAAGGATAAACTATCTAAATGTGCAACTACGGTTTTGCTAGTGTGTTGTTGTCTCTACCGCAAAAAGAGTTATGCAAACGATGTAAATGCGGAAACTAAAGAGTAAGGTAGAGATATGCAAACTCTCGTCGACGACTCCGGTATTTTTACCGAGGTATAGAGAAGCGCACAAGCTTCCGTCTAGTCCTCATTGGAGCCCCTCGCAAGGGTCAAGCTCCTGGTTGGATAACTCCGTGGATAGCCGTAGGCCTTCCCCACGTACAAGTGGGTCTCCGATATGCCTTCCGACAAGCCTCTCCTAGACCGCTCCCTGCCGTCTTCACTATCAAGCTTCCGACTGAACCGCCGCGGGCCTTGTTCTCTTCGGTACACGGTGGCGGCTACACCACAAACGCGGTTGGTGTGATCTCACAAGACTATAAGCCCCTCCGATGTACAACAATGGTGCATGCAAGCACCGAGTAGTAAGAGGTATGCAAACCTCACTAAACACTAGGCCTAAGCCTAGAGCAAGCGCATAAGCGGTGGTCTAATTAACCTAAGCAGTTCGCAAAGCACCTACGCTAATCACCTAATGAATCACTAAGCATTATGCAAGTATAGATCACTAAGATGGTGTATCAACACCCTTGGTATGTTTTCTCAGCTCCACACTTCTCAAATGGCCGGTTGGGGAGTCTATTTATAAGCCCCACTGAGAAAGTAGCCGTTGGGGACAAAACCCGCTTTTCTGTTACTGACCGAACGCTGATTACATCCTGACCGGACGCGTCCGGTCGTCCCGACCGTTGGAGCGTGCGCGTTGATCGGACTCAGCTCAGAGTCCGGTCATCATCGACCGAACGCGTCCGGTCGCGCTGGCGCCCCTCTAGAACCTCTCTGGACTTAATCGGACGCTGTTCTTCGTGCGTCCGGTCGTCCAGTCTGCTGTGTCCGGTCACGCTGAAAACACTACCGCGATGATGAACAGTGTCACTAGTGCGTTCGGTCACTGCTTCGCTCAGCATCCGGTCATAACTGCCGACGCCTGTTGTTGTCTAGCACTTGATCGGAGCGTCCGGTCACTCATAGGGCCACGTCTGGTCACCTCTGTCGGGTTCGTTTCTTCGTGATCTTACGTTCGGCTTGGTTCCAATCTTCGTGCTTAGACTTTGCTTGACTTTGTATGTCTTCTATGCATCTTCACATGTCATTCTTGAGGTGTTGATCATCGGATCATGACGTTGCCTTCGTCCAAGTCACGTCCTGTACCCTATTAAACTACAAAACAATCACTTGCAAATTCATTAGTCCAATTTGGTTGTGTTGGTCATCAAACACCAAAATCTAAAATAAATGGGTCTAGGGTCCATTTTTCTTACATTACGGATGCAAGGTTTTATAAAATGAAAGTGTAAATATGGTGAAAATTTAGGTCTTATCACTGTTTTTTTTTATTTTCGCATGGGTGTGGCCACATCCACTGTATTCGACATAGATTCGCCCCTGTTGGTGCTCCACCAAGAAATATTAAAGTCACAGCTTCTTCCTAACAATGGTCTTGGGCTTGACACAGAGGCTCCTCAAGCAAAACCAGTGTTACAAGACATGCTTACCACCTGTTGCCCAACTCTCCTAGTCACGTTGGCGGCCACCTTTGTGGAGTTTTTCCACCAAGAAAACGGCCCCCTTATCCTTCTTTACATCTTGGCTCTGTTCGCTTCTCTTATAATCCGATTTTTCAGCTTGTTTTTTCAGCCGAACAATATTTTTCTTTCACAACAAATCAGTAGGAACAATGTTTTGCTTGTTTTTTCAATGAAGCGAACAGGGCCCTTTGTCGTTGCTTGTTGCACGCCAAGCTCGGAGGATCATCGACTTTGCCCTAAGTCACCAAGAATATACTACCCCACGAAGGATTAGATACCGGACGAAGCAAGGACTCTCAAGTTCTTGCTACGATACTTTAAATTAAGGGTAAAGTTCACTTTAGGACCTCCAACTATCACAGAAGTATGGATTTCAACCTTCAACTTCAAAACCGGATAACATTGGCCCCAACTCTCGAAAAAGTTCACTTTAGGACCCGGCCGGTTTCTGGCGGTTTTGCATGGCATCAGAGTAGTCTTGACGTCAACGATGACGTCAAGACTCTTTTTTAATTTGCAAAATTGATATCTTTTTATTCGAGCTTCAAATATAGCAAATAATATATCAATTTTGATCGTCTCGACGAGCTCTTTGCAATGGTGTACTCCGTTTTGTTGTTTGAGATAATTTTATTTCATGAAAAAATAAATATTTCTACAAAACAAGTTAGAATAATGAACTCAGAGAATTTGTTAGATAAATAATATTTTTATTATTATGTAACATTTAAATGTTGTCTTTTTAGGTTCATTTGACCATAGAATATATAAGTTTGACCATTTTTGAAATGCAATAATTCAAAACTTGTTTTGTAGAAATATTCTCGCTCAGTGTCCGCTTGGGTCCGCAAATATTTTCGCAATAATTCAAAATATTTCGCAATAATTCAACAAGGGCGCCAGGTGTCGTCTCGGTTCGGGCCGCACGACACGAGCTTCGCCTCGTGTGTTGCCACCTCGCTCGCGTAAGTGGGCGCGAGGGCGACGAGGCGCACCGCAACGCCGACGCCACGGAGATCCTCGCCAGACGACCTTCCATGGGCACGCGCTCAACTTACCGATGCCACACAAGATTCTAGACCACGAGTAAGCCACTCACTATTGTCGCCACCGCTCCCTCAATTCAATCTAGCTATCCACTGCCACTTCATGCGGTCATACTCATGCCATGCCAGCCAGGAAACAGATACGTACAGGTCGGCCGAATGGTCGTCCAGTTCTGTGTCTTTGCAATAGTAGCCATAGGAAAGGAAAAAGGACAGTGTACATGAATCGATATCAGATCGGATTTGGGTACAAGATAAATATAATACTACTACTACCACTAGCTACTTAATTTCACCACAAAAACAAAAAAAAACTACACTAGGAGCAAATAAACATATCGTTTGATCGTGTCATATGTTGTGATTAGTTAACCGCAAGCTAGGGAAGGTTAATTCAAAAATATCTAGCGATCGTGGCAGGTGTCCGATTGACCGTCCAACTCCCCATTTTATATATCGACTACGTTGGTGTTGTACATATATAAATATACAAAGTATATAAAATACTTGCATACGTCAGCTTAATTGCATAACTTGTTTTGTAGAAATATTTATTTTTTCATGAAATAAAATTATCTCAAACAACAAAACGGAGTACACCATTGCAAAGAGCTCGTCGAGACGATCAAAATTGATATATTATTTGCTATATTTGGAGCTCCGAATAAAAAGATATCAATTTTGCAAATTAAAAAGGAGGCCGACGTCAAGATCTTTCTGATGCCATGCAAAACCGCCTGGGAAACCGGCCAGGGTCCTAAAGTGAACTTTTTCGAGAGTTGGAGGTCCAATGTTATCCGGTTTTGAAGTTGGAGGTTGAAATCCATACTTCTACGATAGTTGGAGGTCCTAAAGTGGACTTTACCCTTAAATTAACTGTGGACCATCTATTACATAGATCTAAATGGATATTAGCACATACTTCGTTCATTCAAAATTATAAGATATATTTTAGTTTTTCTAGATATATTACTTTTTGCTATGAATCTAGATATAGTGTATATCTAATTATATAGCAAAAACTCTGTATCTAAAAAATCAAAACGTCTTATAATTTGAAATGAATGGAGTATTATTTTCTAAAATAAAGGTAAGTAGGAGAAATATACTTTTTTGAAAATAGAAAAAACATTAGCCGAGATATTTTGCAAGTAGATTTTTTAATACTATAGATTACGATATCTCCTCGCTCAGAAACCACGTTCATGTCGCCTCCAAATCTCCTGGCCGTTCGATCTGCTGTCCGACGGTGCAGATTTCTTGAATCGGATCTCGCCGAGAGCGGCTTCTCGTGAATCTCTTTGTCTTCTCCGGCTTTTACTTTGCTTCTTCCACTTCTCATCTGAATCCGGAGAAACAAATTTGCGCTTGAACTACTTTTCAGCCGACGAACAGTGTTTTTTTCTCACAACAAATCAGCCTAAGCCAAATTTCAGCGTAAGCAAACATGATGTATATACTACGGCTCTAGCTTCTTGCAGATTCTTTCAAAAAAATTACAAAAATGACACTCGAAAGATTGACTCCTTGATTATGATAATACTCGGGTGGATGACAAGTGGGTCCATCTGTGTCTATGAATGAGGGTCCAGTGTCAAATCTACAAACGACCGATGTTTCGAGTCCTATTTTTACAAATCGCCCGATTCTTCCCTCCTCTCTCTCTCTCTCTCTCTCTCTCTCTCTCTCTCTCTCTCTCTCTCTCTCTCTCTCTCTCTCTCCCCATCGGTCTCTCCCTCTCCATCCCGACGCGAGCAGGGGCGCCGGGCGCGGCGGCGATGGTGGCTGCCCTCCTCCTCCTCCTCCTCCTCCTCCGCCCTCCCTCGCCTGCCTGTCACCTCCGTTTCTCCCTCCCCTTCCTCTCTCTCCCCTTCCCTCCCAATGCTATGGCAGGCACGAGGCGGCGGCAGGTGCTAGGCGACGGCGCCCCTGCGGGCGATGCGCCGTTGCGGGAGGGGCTCGGCGGCCCCCTCCCTCTCCCCCATCCTCCGTGCGGCCGCCTCAATGCCTCCTCCTGCTGGGGAGCTTGTGCTCCTTTGCTCGACGAAACCCTAGGTGCCTATGCGGCGGCGGCAGCGGCTGTGAAGCTCGGCGACTGGATTTGATGGTGACTCACCCTCTTCTCCTCCTTCGTCCCATAGCTCCTCCCCTATATCCTCTCTCCCTCGCGTTTTTTGGAGCGGCAGATCCTCACAATAATTTCTATGGCAATTGAGAACAGTAGATTCTAAAGCTTTTGCTGATTTTATTCCCTTTAATATTTTATTTTCTATTACCTAAATTAAAATCTGCTGGTATGTTCAAAATAATACCTCTAGGTTAGTAAAAATGGTCACATGTACAATCTTGACATATTACTGTGCATTGATTTGTCATCTCCTCGTAATGGATTGTGTCCATTCATTGAAAGAGCAGGAAGGCGGTGACCTTTTTATGCCATTTTTTTTCCTTGTGTGATTTATTTATCTTGATTGGTTAGTGCATATGTCCATGTCCTCCTTCCGGAGATTCTGTTTAACTGAAACCAATGAGTTTCGTAAAGAATGATACTCTATTTTTAATGTCATGCCGCTTTATCTCTATCTACACTGATGGACTCCATTTTCTTTGTTTCCTGATGTTTCCTGATGTGCATACCATTTTTGATCCAGACATTTTTACTAAGTGTAGTTACCTAATGCTTAAATCTAGATGAGTTCTTGGTTCTCACATTGGTATTACTAGCTACTTCTGTAATTGTTATTTAGCCTGGTTCAGGAGGACCATGTCACAGAGAAGAAAGAAGAAGAAACCATATGCCTCAATGCATTTTAACTGATTTTAAGGTCAGCGGGCCTAAATCTTGGAATGTTCAAATTGCAATGTCTGTAAAGCTTAGGTTGCCATGTTTTCCTAAGGACATACAAGCATGGCTCTTACATGCATTTGATATATGTAGGTTGGTGTCCCCCCCTCCCCCAGCACGAACTGAAGGTGCTCCATGTAGAACCGTTGATCGTTGTTTCGTCGGCTTGCAGGTTCGCTTCCTCTCCTGCTCCCCCTTTCTCCTTACCTCTCCTTGCCGGACCTGTCTTTCCCAATGCTCTCAGCCCTCATGGAAGCGGTCTTCCTGACACCTTTGTGCTTTTCCTTTTTTTTCTTTGATTATCTTCAATTTGATATACGATTATAGTTGCTCACGGTTTTTTGATATACGATATGGCTCACGGTTTTTTGTAAATTCGATATACGGTTATAGTTGCTCTTAATGTTAAAAAAAAGTCTGTGGCATTTTCATATTGTCTTGCCAAAAGCGTGTCTGCTTAAATCTATTAGGTATTTTTTTCGTTCGGTTTTACGGTAACTGCTGAACAAATTTCTTATTGCATCTTGATTAGCCTTCCTGGTCAATTCTCATACACATCAGGTTAAGATTTGCGATTTTGGGACTGCTGTTTTAGTTTGTTCCTGCTGAATATGTTCATGGGTTTAATAAAGTGAAATATCCATTTGCAGCCTTTGTTTCCCTGTGGAAGCGGTCTTGGTCAGCTGGTGCAAATAATAAAGGTTTGCATCTGCTAACGAATTATGTCATCAAATCACCTGATACTTTGTACAATGAATGTTTCTCCTTTTCTTTTATCCAAGAATTTGGGTACTCCAACAAGAAAAGAGATCAGGTTCATCAATCCAAAATATTCTGACTTCAGGCTCCCTCAGATAGCAGCCCTTCCATGGCACAATGTTAGGTATCTCTAATCTCTATGGTATTTTTCATTTCAGCTGTATTCAGTTGACCAGCTCACCTACGTTTGTTTTTTAGTCTAGCTTTTTAGTAAGTGCATTACACCTGAGGCTGTTGAGCCTGTATCAAGGCTACTTCAGTACTCACCAAATGTGCGCTGCAACCGTTGTAAGAACTAATTTGATATTATAACTGACCAATTAGCAGCGCCTCCTCCGACCACAAGTGGAGGTAGCAGCGCCTCCTCCGCCTCCGTGCGTGTCCGGGAAGTTCTGTGATTTTTGGCGGCGTGGCGTTCGTAATACTCGGTGGGGGCTGCATGACGTGGGTGTGGGGGAGAATGAGGAGATTTGATACACTCAATCCAGGCCATCGATTGTGTAATAAGGAGAGAGAAAGCTTAGAGTGCATCCGGACTGTTCGTTTGAAATGTGTTGTTTTCACAGGTACACTTTTGGGGTGGACTTAGAGGGACATCTCAATGGGGTCGTTTTCTTGTGTGGACGTAGGAAAGAAAAGATAGTGCATTAGTAGGGTAGATTGGGTAAGGATCTAAGCTGATGATGTACGTGTAGATGAATCAAATCTATGGCCATTTTGCGCATAAATATTACTACTTTATGCACGTATATATATTCTGTTGTCACTCATCTTTCCTGGCCATATTGTTCTCAAACCATTCAAACATTTCTACCACACCATATTTATGGGAACATACGTCTGACGCTTTCGGCGTGTTATGCAACGTAGAAATTTCATGCTAATCAGCATTGAGTATACCTACAAGTTGATAGCGACCCCGGCCCGCATCGTCTTCCAAGCTTGCGGGATCGGTGGATGGGCCTTTGATACTTTGAACTGCGGACACACGGTTGAGATGTGTCCATGTGTGTCGATTAATGATGAGTGATTATTAAGAGATGATCAAGCTTTGGTTTAGTGTTTGGACTAACCTTAGTGTGAGTGTGGTGTTGTGCAATATGTCTCTGGGCTTGTGGTGCTTGGTGTGGAGCATCGAGACGGTTGATTGGCCATATAGAGAAGGCCAAGCGGGTTCGTGCCGATGGACTAGTCTCACGTGAGGCTTGGACCGAGGGACCGAGGGCTGGGAAGATCGACCGTGGGTGGTCGACACTTGGGGACATCGACAAACAAATGTACATGTGGAGGAGTAGAGTGTGTTGACCAAGTCAAGACGATGGTTGACCAAGTCAAGCATGTCGCGAAGGACTTGGTGATCGGACGATCGAGGAGGGACGGGTGACACGTGTTGAGATCGTGGGGAGGCGTGCGGATACACTTCTTCAGACTAGGTTTGGTGGTTTGGGTCTCCAAACCACTAGCGGACGGTTATTTGGCGAGTTTGGGCCTAAAAACTCGGCGAGTTTTTGAGTTCCGGTCATCGGAGAGTTCGCGTCAAGGCAAAGCTATTTTGCGGGGCTCGTGGCCGGGTTTGCACTGGGAGGGACCTCTCCGAGGTGTTTTTGAGTTCGGGTGTTTGTTCTTGATCCGCTTCTCTTTGTGAGTTTCCGAGGTGTCAAGGAATGTTTTGAAATCAAGTCACCGGTTGACTTATCTCGATTTCATCTTGAGCTCTTGCTTCGGTTGAGTTTTGAGCTTTGTGTTTGTGTTTTGGTGCCTTTCGCTCCGGTTCCTATTCTTTTGCTTTGGTGTGTGTCCTTTGTGTTTCTTTTTGGTTATCCGAAGGGCATCTAGTCACTAGTTGACTCGAGAGGGCATCTCACTTGTGTTTTTGGTGTTTTTGGTGGGTTGTTTGGGACAACGGCTATTTTGAAAGAAATTTTCGATTGGCTCCCATTCACCTTCTCTCTGGTTGTCTTTTTGTTCCTCCACGAATTGATCAACACCGGTAGGCCGATGCGGACGATGAGTGCAATAGCAGGTGTAACATTGTTCTTTTATTTTATTGTAACTTCTAAATTTTCACTACTACTACAAGAATGATTTCAAAAGACTTAGAGTTTAATTCACATAGAATGGCATATTAATTACCTCCTCTAAAAATCATAGAGGTCTAGTGGACAAAGCACATCTTTAGAAATAAAGGCCTATTTTCATATGCAACTCCCTTACAAAAACCCGTCACTAGAAAAAAAACACATCCCGGTGAGGCTTATAAAGACTTAGCTGGGCGGCCAAACTCTCCCTCTCCATTCTCTCTCTTCCTTATCCTCCCCACAATCCTCCTTCTCGCCCCCATGCCGACGTCACCACACAACACCCTCGTGATATTTTTGTATTTTGGTCCCTTTTGAAAACATTTTTTACAAAAAGACCCCAGCCAAAACGTTTGCTGAAAATAGAGACTATTTTTAGGCGTCTTAGGACATGACGCCAAGTATGAGGGTTCGGTGACGTGACCGACACGACGCCGAGGTATTGCCACGTCATGGGCGACCCGATTGCCGACGGCGACGGTGGTGCGCATGGGGCCCGAAGACGTCGGCGTCGGGTCATTCAACGCCAAAGGCCCAACCGGGCGTATGTAGTCACACCACGCCGAGCTAGCTGTACAATGAGATTCAAAACGCAATTCTACCCCAAAAACGCGATGTTGAACATAAATCTTTGTCCTTTCGTACCTCTGATCCATTTAGTTCGGCACAAAATGTAAAGAATAAGAGTTGTAGATCTATATGAGTACTACAACTTTTCTTAAAGGTTCAAAGTCTTATTTGGTCTGGTTGGAGAGATACAAGGCTCCAAAGTGGGGTACATGAAAACTGAAATCCTGAATTCAGTCATCCAGACTTAGCCAAATTTTGAGCTCCCCAAAATAGTCATGGATTCCAACTTTAGGGCTCGTTTTGACTTTCTTACAAGCTTATCTAGCTCTTGGTCCAAAAACAAAGTTTGTTCTACTCCACTCAAACTTCAACTTTTATTTAAGGTGCAACTCCATAAAAGCACTGTAAGCAATTGGTCAACACCAGTCAAAATAGCATCACGGTAAAGCTCAATTTAGAGTTTTTGACCGATTGAGGCATTTTCTTGACCTTTGCTCAACATGAATCCTTCATGACTTTTGTTGTAGAGTTCATCTAGAGTCATTTGGGAAAGGTTGCAAGGTTTGGTTGATGACACATGTTCTCATTCACTTAATAAGACCATTCCAACAAGGATATAACTTATCATTTCAGGTGACTTTTTGATTCCAAACTTCATGAAACTTTTCCAGTGACTCTAGCAAGGAGGCTACCCCCTGCTAAGATCATTATGTTGTTGGGGTTGAAAAAGATGAAATGATATACTTTAGTTTGTACTTATTGGATTGAAACTCGCATGATATATTGATATGTGACACTACTTGTTGTGTGGTGGTACGAGATGGACAAATTAGTGAGGTTGCATCATGGAGGCCGTATTGTTAGGACAAGAGATGATAGTTTAGAATTTACGGACATGTGTGAGGAGTTGTTGATTTTTTACGAAACACCATCTTTGACCTAGTTAGTGGAGCGAGTGAAGGTTAAGTTAGGAATTTGGAATGAAGGAGGCGTGCAACGTTAAGGTACAACTTTTCATATGGTAATCATGATACTTGGCTCAGATTTTAGCAATCACCAAATAGCTATGTGAAGGTACTCTCATTAATGGTTTGTAACTTAGCTCAATATCCGCTAAAAGTTGTGAAAATGCACTACTGTAGGAAAAAAAGAGAGACAAGGAGAAAATGATGGAGCATTAGACAAGGAGCGAGCTAAAAGATCCAAAGACTTCATATGCTTCTTTTGTGCATGGACTATGTATGCATTGGACCTTATGTAATGCACTATGTATGGACCTTGTACTATGTTTGGACTATGTTGGATGATTGATGAAGCATATGTATGGACTATGTATGGATGTTGAATGTGTTGGACCTTATGTATGTATGGATGTTGAATGAATGTGTATGTCGGTGTGGTCATTTGTTATGTGAAATTGCAGATGCTCATGTATTCATGTATTATACGCTTTTCGGTTCATTGTTTTGGTGAACCCGGGTTATCGGCGTCAATTGAACACACGCCGAGGGTGGGCACCTCGACGTTTAGTCAATTGGACGCCGACCCTAGTACATCTTTGGAATCCTTTGCCTCAAAGCAACGAGGTGCCCAAGCTCGTGCGTTCAGTAATTTGACGCCGAGCCGTTAATCTCGGCGTGGAGTCGACTCAATGGCCGAGGTTCGCCCAAACCAAGCGTAATGTGGGAATCAAACCCTAGGGTTGGCGTGGGCGAATCAACGCCATGGTCTTCTATCTCGGCGTCGTTCGACTTGGACGCTTGAGCCTATAAATCATAAAAAGAAAGAATAAAGTATTAAACTAAACCTTTGGTATAGGTTGAAATCCTATTTGCATGATTCAAATGAAAATCTTTCTCAACGATTCATCTTCTACTAACACGAGTTATACTAATAAGAGTAGACATGCTATATTTATGTTTGTTCTGTGAGGAAAACCGAAGATTGGTTCGATTTCAATCCCTATTTTTAGAGAGAGTCAAATCTTTTTTTCAGTTTGGAAATCAACCATAGTACATGAAACTTAGAGATAGGTAAACTGCAATTTATGAAATAGCGAATGCACAACGATTACACTCACATCAAAACTAACAATGGCATGTCGCAAACTAAACCTAGCATGCCTTAGGGGATTGAAAGAAACAAGTGATACAGACGTTGCAAAGGTACTATGATTACACACTCACATGAAAACTAATAATGGCATGTTGCAAACTAAACCTAGCATGCCTTAGGAGATTGAAAAGAACAACTCATACAAGCATTCCACATTCGGATTAACTAACAAAGGTTGGTCCTAATAATGCTCCCACATATTGAACTGAGTTGCGCCTTCCCCAAATTCCTCTATTGGTTCTTCAAAAGAATCAGGACCCAGAGAACCCTCCCACACAATCGGAGGTCCCTTCCTCACCCCCTTTCCTCTCCTTTCGCCGAAACCCTTTCCACTCGAGCAACCTCCGCTCGACATTTGCTAAAACTAAACCAGAAAACAAGTTGTGTGGATGTGGACCAAGACATGGAGCACTATATATAGAGATGAAGGCAGGTTCACCATGAATGCTACTTGACAAAAAACTTGTGTGTGTACTCATTTATTGAATCTGCAAAGACTAGATGCTTCATCTGAAAAGCCTACAACCATGACTGGTCATTTCATCTGAAAAGGCTACACCTGTGTTTTGTCACTTCATCTAAATGCAGTACATCACTCTAATTTATCCATCTACAGCCATCACACAACAAGTAGTGTCACATATCAATATATCATGTGAGTTTCAATCCAATAAGTACAAACTAAAATATATCATTTCATCTTTTTCAACCCCAACAACATAATGATCTTAGCAGGGGGTAGCCTCCTTGCTAGAGTCACTGGAAAAGTTTCATGAAGTTTGGAATCAAAAAGTCACCTGAAATGATAAGTTATATCCTTGTTGGAATGGTCTTATTAAGTGAATGAGAACATGTGTCATCAACCAAACCTTGCAACCTTTCCCAAATGACTCTAGATGAACTCTACAACAAAAGTCATGAAGGATTCATGTTGAGCAAAGGTCAAGAAAATGCCTCAATCGGTCAAAAACTCTAAATTGAGCTTTATCGTGATGCTATTTTGACTGGTGTTGACCAATTGCTTACAGTGCTTTTATGGAGTTGCACCTTAAATAAAAGTTGAAGTTTGAGTGGAGTAGAACAAACTTTGTTTTTGGACCAAGAGCTAGATAAGCTTGTAAGAAAGTCAAAACGAGCCCTAAAGTTGGAATCCATGACTATTTTTGGGAGCTCAAAATTTGGCTAAGTCTGGATGACTGAATTCAGGATTTCAGTTTTCATGTACCCCACTTTGGAGCCTTGTATCTCTCCAACCAGACCAAATAAGACTTTGAACCTTTAAGAAAAGTTGTAGTACTCATATAGATCTACAACTCTTATTTATTGCATTTTGTGCGAACTAAGCAGATCAGGGGAGAGTACGAAAGGACAAAGATTTATGTTCAATCGCGTTTTGGGGTAGAATTGCGTTTTGAATCTCATTGTATGAGCTAGCTCGTGGCGTGGTGTGACTACACGCCGAGGTTGGGCCTTTGGCGTTGAATGACCCGGACGCCGAGCGTCTTGGGCCCCATCTATGCGCCACCATGTCGCCGTCGACCGGGGTTGTCCGTGACGTGGCAAGACCTCGGCGTCGTGTCGGTCGGCCGCCTAACCCTCATACCTTGGTGTCATGTCCTAAGACGCCTAAAATGGTCTATTTTCAGCAAGCGTTTTGGTTTGGGGTCTTTTTGTAAAAATATTTTCAAAAGGGACCAAAATACAAAAATATCACCAACACCTCCGGTCTCTCTCATTCTCTCTCAGGAGGCCATGTGCCCTCCACTCCCTTGTCCCCATGATGCCAACTACACCTACCTACATCTTCTACAATGCGGTTTGCTCCCACACCTTACTCTTTTCATGTGGCCTCCCTAATAGGACGATGTGGAGACTTTGGTGGCCGTTATGGTGGGGTTCATGTCGATCATCTTCCTATTCGATTCGAGGTAAGCATAGGATCTCTTCACGCTTGTTCATGGTGGGGGTTCATCACGCCATGTGCTAGGCCTGGCTTTAGTGGCGGCTTCATGGTAGGGGTTCATGGTGCATGTCATGGTGGGATTCACGAGGGAGCACAATGCTCTTGTAGGTCTTCATGGTAGAGGAGAGCACCGACATCGAAGGAGATGACCATGATGGAGGGCACAGTGTGGTGCATGACGGAAATGACTTGACAACAAGCTCAGTGGTAGGTTGGTAGTAAGCTCAATAGCCCCTATTTTTTTATTTAATCGATTTTTAGAGGCGGACATGATTAAGACAAACCATTATATAGATGCGGATGAGCACCCAACCTCTTAAAATTGTTTTTGGCCGCCATTTCGTGAAGGATTTTCATAGTAGCGTCTACTAGCATGTAATGGGTAGAAATTAAAATGTTGATGTGCATAATGAATTGTTTGCATTATCTATCATTTTTAGCTTTTGTGTTAAATTAGTCAATGAATATGGCTATATATGGTATCGAGAGGCAGAGGTATCTTGAATTCAAATCCAGATATATACAACTATGAGTTTTGTACATTTTAGGTCTAAATGAGTCTCCTTGTGAGGGGAGTGTTGATGTTTATCAAGCCCACAGGAGTTTGATTTCCTTCTGCTTACTTTTGAATAGTCTAAGGGCTAATTTGGAAACAAGGCGAGGCACACCCAGAGATGAAAAACCTCCATGAAGAACTAAATAATTATTCAAATTATTTTCCCATAAATTTTCACCCGGAAAAAGTCAGGGATCCAAGGAGATTTGAGTTTCCAAAAGGAGCCTAAAAGGAGAAATGGACACTAGAGATTAGATTCAGCATAGCAGCATAGAATCTAGAATACCAAGCTGAAAGTTTGGAAAAGGGCAAAGAAAAAATTAAAACAACCGAATCCTGGATGGGCCCTTCAATGTGATATTATTCTATTTGGAGATCAAAAGGCAAGATATAGATTCTAATACACAAGAGCCCTCATTCTGGTCATGGAGAATATACTGTTCTGCAACTTGCTGTTTGGAGATTATTCCAACTCAGTGCATGGTGGAGGAAATAATTAAAATGTAGTTAAGTTAGTATAGCTACATCTGTACGTGTTATCACGGGCCATGAGTGTGTGCTTGCGCACTCTAAACCTTGTACGTATGCTCTACTATGAAAAGGCTGTTTTTTTTTATTATTGTCATTGGTAT